>JAVQJD010105857.1:0-11045 GCA_036023655.1 Nannoperca australis
GTGTGCATAGAGGATTCATCATTAACGTGTACGAACTGATATCGATCTGATAAATAAGATTTAAACCAGCTCAGTGCGGTGCCTTTAATGCCAATTAAATGTTCTAGTCTCTGTAGTAAAATATTCAATGTATTTTGCTTGAAAAACTATTTAAACAAATAATCAATCACCAAATCGCTATTGTTGATCAATTTTATGTTGATTGACCAAAATCCAGTGTGCTCTGAGAAGGTTTTCTCAATCCTTCAATTTACTGAACCTGACAACAAAAAGTCAGCAAAACTGGATATTTGTGGTTTTCACTGGACAGAGACATGCTTTGATATAAGATACGAGTCCACAGCAACAGTTTAATCTTTTAAAATAATTTGTTATGATTTCCTGCTCAATATTTGAGTAGTTTCTCTAAAATGTGAGCTCTGCAGCCTGAAGGATGTAGCAGTTTAGGACTTTAGAGGGCAGCAAGGAGGTGGTTCAGTTATAATTTTAAACACAGTATGAGATGTAGACAAATTATGTAAGACAAATCACTTAATTGGAATATTGCATTAAGGTTACTGCAACTGCAGAACTTCAGACATCATCACCTGTCTCTTTTTCAATGGCTCTTGACACCGCTCACATATTTGAGATTAGAGATGTAAGATTAGAGCTGACAAATCAGCGCTTAGATGACAGTTTAATCCCCAAATACTGAAGAGATGTCAACCACTTGGTGCACAGCTACATTCAACGTTTGTGTTTCCATCCGGTGAGTTGAGCCTTGTCCTCAGGGGGAACATGTTGTTTGTTATAAAGTCTACTAAAGTGACTTTACACTGTCTTTCCAGTGCTGACAAACTATATTTAGTGATTATGTTCATGCTCAGACTCCAAAGAGAGTGAGTGGGCTGGCAAAGCCCAGATCTGCTCCCAATATAATTACAGATTTTTCATTATTGTTGCATCCATGCTTTCCCAACTCAACAAGCTACAACCTGCAGTCTTCAGGTTTGAAGAGGAATCACTGTGGTGGTGTAAATCCTGTAAAAAATTAAGCAAAACACCAAGGCATTCACTTGTTGCCTTTATATAATACAAACATGAATTTAAGCTCTTTTTTACCTAACTCTAAAATGACAATATCCTCACACGCTTTTTCAAAATGACTGCTTTTGCTTTGCCCGTGTCCTGCCCTCCTTCATTCCGGCCCTGTGGTCCTATACTGTCTCTATTATAGGGTTATAAACAAAGTAACCAAAATTAGAGCATGGCATCCAGTTGTCAGGGCCAATCCCAGATGTGGGCTTTGAGAGGGACCATGTTGCAGTGTAATTTAGCACTGGGGCCACTCACTTGCACGTAACGCCACCCCCTCAAAACTCACATATGTACTTTGTGTTTTCTGGCTGTTGTGTTTGCTGTAGGAAGATGTGGAGGAATGGGGATTAATTTCAGCCAACTGTCTGCTAAGAAAACATACCTTGTGATTTGGAAAAAGACACAATTGTTTTTGATTTAAACCTTTTCATATGCAAAATTTTCCTTTTCTTGATAAGGCAGAATTGTCTCTACTCTTATTTTAAGGTGCAACACAAAACAAAGAAGTATCTCCTAAAATATCTTGCTGCATGTGAGAGCCCCTGCTTTGGCTGTGATTTAAGATGGAGGGAGAAGAAAAGAGTGGGAGAGAGAGAGGTTCTCGTTTACCATGGCAGTAAAAAAGAGTTCATCCTGACAAGATGAAATAAGGGAGTTGAGGTTGCATTCCATTTTCAATGCTTTGTGTGTAGCTTTGCATGATATAACCGAAAAAACATAATAATTAAGCCCATTCCAACTGTTAGAGTAAAAACTGCTTAAAGGTTAACAAAAAACATTCAACTTGAGTTTAGAAAGCGCGGAAGGAATCAATTGAAGTGGAGCCTTTTGTCTCGTTGGCTCCAGCAGAAAGTGGCCTTCACATTTTAGATTCCTTTACACTCACAGAGCCAGCTCACAAAACAGGAAATTGGGGGGCATTTGGGCAACCGTTGAGCCTTTGACCCTTGAACTACGGTGCTCCCTGTCTTTGAAGTCAGGAGAGAGAATCACAAGCAATTAAATGCAATGCAGAGTGTGTTCCCTTGAACATTAAGCCTCCACTGTGTAAACAGAATCAGAGCTCCCTGAGTGTGTTTGGTGGAGCCGTGGGTGTAGTCTGCTTCAAGTTTATAATCTCTGCTCTTTGCTGACCCAAACACTTCTTGCAGTTTGGGCTGTAGTGAAGGAGTGGCTAGTGTTAGTACAGGTCACTCATTATTTAAACATTTCATTTATGATGCACATGCTTTCTCTTGCTAATAACAAATAAGCATGACTTTTTCCAGCATCATCCTTTAGCTTAAAGACGACCCCAGCCAAGCAGTGTTCACAGCTCCCACCATAGCCTTAAACGAAAGCTGTCATGAATTCCTGCTGCATTTGACTCGTGTGTGTGTGTGTGTGTGTGTGTGTGTGTGTGTGTGTGCGTGTGTGTTTGTGTGTCTGAGAGCATACTGAGCACCAGACTTGGTGTAAAATACTCCACCTTCCTTAGAAATTGTCACCTCTGTAAAACATCTCGCTCTGTCCCCCTGCCAGCCTGTACTCTGTCCCTGTTTGTCACCTACTGCAAACTGAAGGCAGATATGTAAGATCAATAAAACCATAGACGTAATGTCTTATCTGTTAATGTGCCAGAGCTATTAGCAGATTTATTTCATAGAATTTGGTGACGCTCTTGAGTTTTTTATAGAACATGTGCTGCTTTTAAAATATTGGACTAATAACATATTTAATGACGAATTAGCTGTCTGCCTCCCAGAAAACAATCTATCCAGTAGTCTGCCTGTTACAGAAAAGAAAAATAATACTGTGCACTTTTATATTGTAGTTCAAATGTAGCTCTTCTGCCAAAGTGTTACCATCACTGTAAGGCAACACACTTTGTGTACATAGTCCGGTGTTAGCATTAAACTAACTATAAGGTGACAGTAAAGAAGAAAACGTTCTACAAAAGGTCACTGCCTCATTTACTGCATCCCAAAACACAGTCACTAGTTGTGACCTTACCCTGACCGAGGTACCTACTGAGTACTTTTAAAGGGGAACTCCACAAATTTTACACAAAAGAGAACTACTGCATATGTGGGAAAAAAGTTGTATATAAAGCCTTTTGTGGCTACAGAGGGAGCTGTGTGAAATCTGATAAATTACCTCAAGTGATGTCACTTGAGTCAGCATTGGTTGGGGCTGAATCTGTTGGTGTGGAGCTTACCAGACCTCTGTAGCCTGCTCCTCATCTCTGCTTTAGGCTAGCGGCTCGAGGCTACATTAGCGGCTACTAGCATAACACACCCAAATCTCTCCATCAAGTTGCATTGTAGGTAATGTTGGCGACAAGGAATAGGAGTGCAATGCTACTTGCAAAATTACTTTTAGCCACAAAGGGTCCTAACAGCTATGCCCTAATGGATACAACAGGAAGATTATAACAGAAATATCATCCAAGGCCAGCAGGCTGTCCTGGACGCCTAATGATCCGCCTTGTTAGGTCATCAAGTTCTGCGAAGGTTATGAACTTGAAGGCATAAATGTTGTGTTTTGTACATTAAAATTTGCTGGCTAAAGCAACTCCCATTTGATAATAAAACACTTAACTGTCAAGACCGAAATTAGCCTCAGGTTATTCTTGATTTAGGTTATCATCATCTACATGAAGCGCTTCATTTGTGGATACATGCATTTGAGGTGATTCAAGGACAAACTAACAAATCAGACAGGCAAAGATGTCAAGTTGATGATGAATGTTCTGCTCTGGAGCTGAATCGATCATAAATAATTGGGAATGTGTTGCATTCTGACACACTCTAAGTTTGTAATAACTTTCACACACCGTGTCAAACTTAAGTCTTGTGACACTACATACTTCAATAATGTGTATTCTAGCAAATAAGCCATACATGCATGTGCTTGCTGTACATCACACCTCAAGTCCTTCTTTCCTTTACTTTTCACCTTTTATTTACCTGTTATAATAACAGTAATTACTTTTTAATATCTCGTATCTAAAAAGTGTCAAAAGTGTTACCTTAACCTAAAAAGACATTTAATTGAAGCTGATCACGCTAATCAAATACAATTGAGTAAAATAAAATGAGTATTAGGAAGAAATGCTTTTTTGAAATTTGTCAAAAGAACCTGGGTTCAATTTCATTATTATAAGGTATATGTTCTCTGTATTTATTCATATGATTTCTTTATATTGAACACGTTGGATAACAAACCATAGATTTAAAACCTGCATTTTCTTTTAGAAAGCCTCAGTGTTTTAAATGTCTTAATCATTAAGATACAATAGACTCATCAGTAAGAGCTGACTCTTCACCTTTAATTCTATATTGGAAAGAATCTCTTCCCCTCCACACACAGATATACACAGCCATGATTTTTTGGCCACAGAACCTAAAAAATGCATTGTTGCGTGTTTGCTTACTTTAAAAGAAGCACACAGCAGTGGTTCCCTGGTGGCCTTGGGTTGAGGCGCCAACCATGAACCACAACATCCCTATTTGAATCTGGCCTTTGTTGCATGTCATCCCCCCCACCCCCTCTGCTCATTTCCTGTCGTCTCTCTACTGTGATTTATCTAATAAATGCATATAATTCCCAAAAAATACTTAAAGAAGAAGCATACAACTATACATTGACATCCCTGCAGCTTCTACTAATCATAGGATTCAGCGATGTGATGCACCCACTAAGCTAAAAATCCTCAAATGCATATTCTTCCTGTAGGCACTTAACTTCAGTGTATCAGTGACTGACTCCAAGTTTGGATAACATCTAAAACAGGCCACATCAATTCTCCCTCCATTCATTATTTCGTTTGGTTGTTTGTGCTTTCATTTAAAATAAAGAAAGAAAAGCTCCTCCGTGAATGACCACAGCCATTAGTTGCAGCGGTGGCGCCACTGTCCGCATGACTCCGGTTGAAACGGGATCAGTGAGGGACAGGCTCCATCACAGTGGGTTCCCTTCCTCTTCCTTTGTTTTCATCCCATTTCCTTCCTCGTTTTCTTAGATACTGTTCCCCTCAATGGAAGTCTAAACAAAATACAATACTGTGAAAGTAAACAAACGCACAAATATCATGTCCTACAACCTTGGCCCTTACCAACACCAGACCCAGTTTTATGAGGATCCCAGGAGAAGGTTTTTGTGTGTGAGTTTGGTACTTGCCCAAGGAGCTATAGTACGGATTCACTGGAATTCCATGTATGAATGTGGTTTGTGGATCAGGCGCAGTACTTTTCGATTTTGCATGTTTACAAAGCAAGATGGTTTGATAAATGGAAGGCAGGGATGTTCTTTGCCTGTTTGCCTCAGAGAAAGTTTGCTAGGAAACATCTGTGGCATTAATTCTAGACCAAAAGATTTACATCAGATCTTAGATCCTGGAGTCTTATGCTGTCCCAACTCTGCCAAAACAGCTGCTTGTCAAACTGATATCAAAATGTATTCTTGAAAGCTATGTTGTGCCGTGAAAACAAATGTGTTTTCTAGCAACGGAGAGTCCAGTGAACTGGATGATAAGGAAGGGTATTGTCAAACCTCCTTTAAGTGTAACAATCTCAAATCAAGAGGAATTTATGCTGAACAATCTCCAGCATCTCT
Source organism: Nannoperca australis (assembly GCA_036023655.1). Lineage (NCBI taxonomy): Eukaryota > Metazoa > Chordata > Actinopteri > Centrarchiformes > Percichthyidae > Nannoperca > Nannoperca australis. The sequence continues at coordinate 5,677 of JAVQJD010105857.1, forward strand.
GTTAGGCATGGTGAAATTTATTGCATGCAATGATAATGATAATGTCCTGATGGTCTGTGGCACATTGCATGTAATCACAATCTTCTGTGTATGAGTCCAGACAAGGACCTGCACTGCATGTAATCTCAGTTTCTCTGTAGTTACAACAATCTAATCAAAGCCAAAAATGCCACAAAATAATAATAAACACAACCTAAATTATATCATATATTATACCTCAATATTGTGAAATGTTTCTTTGAACGTACAGCTACATTCATCAAACCTGCACAGTTGTTAACTTGGCTAATGCTTGCATTAACATTAATGAGGTCTCACACACTTTTTTATGCAGCTCTTGCTTCTAGCGCCGTGTTACTGCCATCACCCATTTCCACCATTTCAAACCCATCCAACCCCGCCCACCTCATGCTATTAGACCTATAATGGAAGTCTAGATTAATGGTTAATTTCCAGGAACCCCCTTTGTTATGTCATAAAGTGCTTTCCATTAATTAGTGACTCTGTTTTTCAGAACGGAGGGGGGAGAAGAGAAGAGTGATTAACGAGCTAACTGGTGCAGCCAGCAGTTGCCCAGCTTCAGTGGTGAGCATGAGAGTCGGACCTGCAAAGAGAGAGAAAGAAAATAAATATGTGCATGGAAATTCATTGAAAGGGTAGCTGAGGGCAGATTCAAAGGGATGGTGCAGCATTAGAGCTGAACTGTGAGTAAGAGGGCAGAGCGAGGCTTGATTACGCCCTCTCTGGTGCCAGAAATCCAGCAGTCGGGGATGGGTGTGTGCTGAACTGAGAGAACTGTTAACAAGGAAATCAGTTCAGGCGACTTCCTGACTTATTTTGCTTTCTTGGTGTGAGGTTCCTGCCGAGAGTTAGACTAGATCGATACCCCTTTCATGTCTGTATGCTAAATATAAAGCTACAGTCAGCAGTTAGCTAGCCTGGTTCTGTCCCATAAGTAATTCATTTAGTTTTTTAACAAACAAGGTGTTTATGTGTTAATTAGTGAGCTTTAGTGGTGCTGGTATGCAGATGTTTTTAACCCTTTGGACAGAGTCAGGCTAGCTGTTCCCCCTTGTTTCTAGTCTTTATACTAAGCTAAGCAAAACTGCTGGTAGCTGTAAGTTAATATTTAAAAGATTGGTTTGACATTCTTGCAGATAGTTAGATGAGAAGATGGATTCTCTCATCTGTTTGCTAAATATGAAGCTACAGCCAGCAGCTGGTTAGCTTAGCTTGTCATAAAGACTGGAAACTGCCCAAAGGTAGCAAAATCTGCTTAGCAGCACTTCTAATGCTCACTAATTATCCTCAATGAAATTGATTAGCGATCTTTAGAGGTTCTGGTATTTATTTCATGTTTTTTTTTAACCACCCGACAGAGCCAGGCTAGCTGTTTCCTCAATTCCATTCTTTATGTTAAGCTAAGATAACCAGGTTCTGGCTGTAGTTTATTCAACTGACACACGTGAGAGTGGTATCTTCTCATCTAACTCTCTGCAACAAAGCAAATGTATTTCCCAAAATGTTGAAATGTTCCTTTAAATCTGAATCAGCTCCAAACAGATAAATATTTTAGCTGGCTAATGTTACTGACCCTTGGCAGAGATTCCTATGGACCTCAGATTAAGAGGGCCGCCTGGCGTGAGTCCAGAGGTCTGGCTAGACATTATCTCCAGCACCCCTGCATGTTTTCATAAGGGGGCCTCCTAGTCTCTCTAGTGCTGGCCTGTAAGTGGCTGGGAGTGGGCAGCAGGAGTGTTTGTGTGTGCATGAATGTTTATGTACGCGCGTATGTGTGTGAGTGCAGAGTAAACTGCCGCCTTGGTGGAGCAACACAGTGTCTGCCATGTCTGTGTTCTAGAGGAGAGTCATTAGGGGAACGATGAAGCTGATGACATGTTGTTCCTGTGACAGGCCGCCCGGCCCCAGACTCCTCTCTGCTGCTGCTGCTGCTGCTGGTGGAGCTGTGGGAGCCCGCAGGTCTGCCACTGGACAGACACAAAGACGCAGGGACTGCGTTTATTTTGGGAGGTGGTTTGGTGCCGGACACCCTGTCTACTCTCCCACCTACCTTTATACACCCCCCACCCCCATCCCTGTTCCCACACTCACAACACACACAGACCTTATCACCAACACAAACGCAACCAGTACGCTTTTACATGGCGTCAATAGCAATTGTTGGACTGGCCGATTTTGTTAAAGGATAAATTCACCTAAATTATACATAAACCATGTTTTCTTTCTGGTCTTTTATTCATGCAAATAGTTGTGTTTTTATTTGTCCAGGTTTTGAATAATCCATCATTGAAATGTCTGCCTCCACTCCGATAAGTGAGGTGAATACAGTTTTGCTTATGGTGCTCAGAGCATTTGAATATTACATTTATAGACTTCAACACAACATCTCTTTCAAGAATTAATGTCACTCCACAAACAGACACATAACAAAACATACTGTCAGCAGCTTTTATATGGAATATTTCTTCAGTAGAACATAATGCCAGTGAAAGCTGTTCACACTGAGGTGTGTAAACACCTAAACTTTACAAGTCTAGTAAGCCTTCTCTACTAAGAAGTAAGAAATTGTTCCAATATTTATACGATCAACATGACTATCAGTTAACAAGTACTGCTTTAACCAGGAAATTTGTGAATATATTTGTGATCATCTATTAAATAAAGCTTAAATAAAAAAATAAAAACTTTTATCAAATGCTTCTCATCTTCTTCCACCATTTATCTTCTATTTCTGTTTAGGGAATCAATGCACGCAATACAGCAATAACAAGTGAACATGTAATTCAATGATGGTGTGGCAGCACAGACTATTGCTTTTTTGTCAAGTGTCCAATATCCAGTTTCTCTCAGGTCAGCCGGCCAGTGTGTCCTCCTTGAGTTTTAGTTATGCAGTGAACAAGTTCCCTCACTATTGATTCGGGATTCAGGTAATTTAAGAGTGCTTTGTATTGCAGTTGCATATCCAGTCAGATGCAGAGTCATACAGAAATATAAAAGTGATCTTCTCATCTAACAGTACCAAAATATACAGTATAAAATGAAACTTTAAAAGTGCAGAATATGCTAATTTAACAAGAAAGACTTATAATAAATAAGGTATATACATTGTTTTAATTGGTAAAATAGTTATGAAGTTAGAATATGATAATAAAAGTAGTTATTGCATTTGTTCTCTGTGCACATTAGCCTTCATATACATTACTTATTATGCATTATTCTTGCATTGCACTAACTGGGAATTATGATAACTTATTGCACTTGGTCTATGTATATTAGCCGCTCACTATGTCCACAGTTAATATATTGCACACTATGGGAACTGTATTTGTCAATAAATGCATACTGGATGTGCCAGAGGAGTGGGATTTGATAGGGATGGAATATAACTCAAGTGTCTGACTCAGGTTAATTATCACTCGGTTGGACTTTGGTTTGGATCTTTTGATGGCATTGTTGCAGTTTCCAGTTTAATTTATATCACATATAAATGTCTAAGTGTGTATAAGTTGTCTAAATATAGGGCAATACGATAAAGAGCAGATCCAAAGTTTGTTCAATTGTTTCAAAATATTACTACAACTTTTTATTTTTTTGCAAGATTTTGACATGACTGACTGTGTTTCTAAGTACTACATATAAAGTTATAACTATATTAATATTAGTATTGCAAAAATGCATCCAGTCTTTCAGCCACACCTGACGTGGTAATAAACCTGCTGTGTTTTCACTTTGACAACTTGCTGTGTAACTAGGAATGTGTTATACCTGCTTGGATTTATGTGTTTGACTAATAACTAATAACCTTCATCTGACTGTTTCTGTCTGTTTTGAGTTACAGAAAACAATAATATATAGAAAACAACACCAGTGTTGACAGTGGATGACATCATTTGATGTTGGAGGGTCAGAGCGCCTCAACTTCTCATGAGTCTGTGATCTATTTAAAAAAATAAAAAAATGGTTATATGTTGTTTTAAAGAGCAATAAATCACCCATGTCTGTGAGTCCCAGTGGTGTTTATGTAGCCACTGAAACATTCAACTCTGGACGAAGCTCTTCCAAAACACTTCTCTCTTCTGTCTCTGCATCTGATTGAGTTACGCAGGGGAACACATTTTGAACAGGTGCCCAGTGAACCCCTCTGCAGCCACAAACACCCCCACACACACACACACACACACAGACACACACTGCTCTCCGCTTCTTCCTCGACTCTCTCCTTCTGTCATTGTAACTTGACTCCTACTTCTTCAGCCAGCCCTGTCGTCCCTCACGTACTCGGGTGGAGTTTGGGTACACTGGTCCTGGTACAGCACACGTAACTGGACAGGGTTACCTCTTCTGATATGAGGTGTGAACCGTTACCCACCAGGCAGGCTGTGCTAATCCTAAAGCCGTAACTTCTACTTGAACCAACATTTGTAGAGTTGGCATGATGCCACTGGGGGATACCCTAACCCCCAATTTTACCCCCTGTCTGCCCCCTGTGCTCTTTAGGTACCTCCACTCAACTGTGTGTACACTCACTATTTTGGCAGTTATGGCTTGTTACTTAACTGTAAAATGTAAATAGCTTTTATGCAAAGACATTTACAATTAGCCTCTCATTTACACACACATATACTGATGGTAGTGAGCTATCATGCAAGGAAGCCCATGTTCAGTGTCTTACCCAAGGACACTTGAACATGCAGACAGGGATTGAACCATCAACTCTGTGATCAGTGGATGACCCGCTCTACCTCCTGTGCCAGGACTCAACATTCAGTTCATTCAACAATACATTGCACTAGTGTACCTAAACAATACCTTTACTTATGGTATCACACACTGGGATAGGAAATGACTTCAAATCCTTTATCATGAGTATAGTACTAAAACTGTATTATGCACAGAAATCTGTTTAAGAATGACAATTAGAAGTTGGGGTTAAGGTTAATAGGGTCATTGTGATGGATAGTAACATTCAAAATGTCTTGTTATAGATGCATTCACTAATAATGAAAAGCTATATTCTATATAGTCAGTGTGTTTATGTTAGAGCTAAGACTCTGCAAAGAAGCTAGTAACTTCAACCATCATGTAGTAGTAATAAAAACACATGTTTTCCACTGAAATATTATATTATATTGTGAAGTACAACTGTTAAGTCTCACTAAGTGCAGTCCTTCACAAATGCTTGCATGCTTGAGTAACTTTGTTCCTCTGGTCACACAGGACAGTTAATGAATACATTACATTACATTACATTTAGGCATTTAGCAGACGCTTTTATCCAAAGCGACTTCCAAAATAAGAGCTTTACATCAAGTGCATAGAACCATGATTGAAAACAACAAGACGTCTCA
>JAVQJD010105860.1:0-15749 GCA_036023655.1 Nannoperca australis
CTGTGTCTTGTCGGATCATTGTCGTTGTGTGCTATGTTCTGTCTGTGTTTTCTATGTTCTGTTGAGGTCGGTGTCAGTCCGGATGTGTTCGTTTTTGTCTACTACCTACCTTCGTACGGTTCCCTGTTTTGGGATTTTTGGTCGTCGTGTTTGTTAAATACCTTGGTTTTCCTGGAGCTGCCTGTCTGCAATTGGGTCCTTATCCTGCTACCTCATGGCTCAGCTTGACAGAAATAAGGCAATCTTTATATTCTCCCTTTCTTCCTTTAATTCACGCCTGCATACATAGTAACTGCCTATGCTCTTAAATTGAACAAAAGACACAGGTCTTTGTAAAAGATGTATAGTACAATAGGAGCTATCTTTAAGAGAAGATACAATAATACAGCTTTTACATTGCTTTAGAGACAAATAAACTTGTTTCCATTGGCCATTGAACGTTATATAAATTGGACCTATAAGAACTGTCTAATCCATAACAGACTCCTCAAGTTACAATCTGCCAAGTAGAAAACGTTTCCATATGTTGACCTAGCTGACCTTTTTATACAAGAGTCATGTTGCTTTAACATACAGTACACATGTGGAAACCTGAAGACATGAAACTAGGTGAGTCTATGACCGGAGATGAGAATAAAATTTGAACTATTAACCAATGAAAGTAAATTCACAAGCATATAAATACTGAATATTAAGTATACAATCACATGACTATGAATATGTGATTAACGTGAATAAATAAGTTATAAGCTTACATCTACGTTTACTTTAACACATGCAAATAAAGAAAAATGGACACTGACTCAGACTCTCATCTTCACTTAAAACCAACGTGAACCAATAAAAAAAGAACTCCAAAAAACATAAAGTGACTGGGTCCGTTGTGCCCTGCCAGGGCTGGCAGTGATGTAGTTCTGCTTCTGCATTATAAAACATGAGCACCGACGACAGTGAATGTCAAATAAAGTTCACATGCAGGTTTCTCTGTGTGTCACACGTGTTTGAGTAAGATATTTTGATTTGAAGATGATGAATGTGATGTGGCCTTCTAGCCTCTTCACAGTCTTAACACACGTGGCTGGCTCTGACTTGCGCTCTGAGGACAGAATAACCTTGGTTCATGCCACAGCTGGAACATGGACGTTTACAGACACGAATTCCATCTGGTTTTCAAAGTGTTTTCCGGTAGATGCACTTGGAATACATTTACAGTTACCTTGTCAGGTGAACTGCTGCTCTACACGAGCTCTGTGGCCATTTTTAGTTACATACACAATAGGAAGAAGCACTTGTTTGCCTAGTGCAATATCACTAGGTAAACAAAATGGATATATATATTATTATTATAAATAAGTAAAATATAGAAAAAATGGATAGAGAAAGAAATGCCAGATTTCACACACAAAAAAAACAGTCTGCAATAGCCTTATTTTACCAATGAAAAAATAATATATAAACAGAGCCAATCACTAACATCTACAGTAGTACTCTAAAGGGGGTTTAACCAGTGGACACTCCCGGTGTCTGTGCAATGTTGGTGCAGCGTGGATAGCTCTGTCTCATACTGTCGGCGCATATTTCTGGTTGCGGTGGCCTGAGGGCAGCTGTTCAGCTGGAAATAGTTCAGCACCATGGAGAGATCCTGCTCAGCTTATTCTTTCCATCCTGAGAGAGATCAAAAGGCAACAGAATGCCTGTTAGTGGAAGATGCCAAGGAATAACATCCAGCTGTAGCAAACATAGAGAATAGCACATTATATAAGTCACACTCTGGAAAGAGAAGAATTTTAGTGTGAGAAGAAAAAGGGTGATGAAAAATAGGCTTGGTAAGGTTAGCATCTTGAGCAGTGATGATCTTTCCTTTAGCACTCTTCTTAGGAAACAGATTGATGTCAGCCTCAAGGTTCTTAAAAACCCTAATGAGGCCTGTGTACATTTATGTCTTTGTAGGGGGTGTGTCTTCCCCTAAAGATCTAACCACATGTCCATATAATGTGGCCAGAGAAAGGGAAAGGAAATCGAGAGATGCAGACATAGAAGACATTATGGATAGAGACAAGGGATGAGAACGAGGGCTATGTTATTATGGAGGTTGGCTTTGCAAGAAGAGCAGGGAATGGATGTAAATGAAAGGGCTGATTGACTTTCTCAGAGTGTGATCATCAGTGCAGAGAAGATTGTACTTGTCTCCTCCTAAGCACCTTCCAGGTTCAGAAACAGTGTGTGTGTGTTACCAACAAATGAGTCCATATTAGGCTGCCCTTCAATCAGCACAATGTAAGCTGCAGGTTCACTTGGCCCCTTTATTTCACACCCTGAAAGGGAGCTTTTGTGAGTTGGCTCTTTCTGCATCTGATTACCCACTGGCTTAATTGATCTAATTATTGAACTCTGCTTGTGGGTGCTTTGTGTTTATCCAGTCAGGCAAAGTCTTTAAGATAAGGATATGCTTCTTATCGTTTCTTTGGCTCAGGCTGTTTGGCCCTGAACTATTCAGTTGCAGCATGCCATTATCTAGTTAATTGTGCAATTTAGAGGAGGTTACCGTGGTGGTACTGTATTGCCAATTTTAAATAAGTTAATTGCAACCTTACAGTAGCTACACTACACACAAAATACCATGATTACAATATAAACACGGAGGTATTGACTGGTGATCTGACCAAAAAAAAAGAAACACACAGAAAGCAGCGCTTGGTAATGTATTTTCAACAGGAAATGCGGTTGGAAAAACGTGAATGTGTGGGAAGTGTGAATGAAAGAGGGAGCAGGTTACACTGTAGGAGATCTCTATAATGTGGCAGATTCCTTGTGAATTTGATTCTTTGCACAAACTACAATCCTGTATCTAAGTAAACAACACACCGTATTCCTGCCGTTACATGTGTACTACAAATGACAGACCCGTTGGTGATATGCTTACATTTATATTTTTGATGGAAAAAATATGACTCCAACTAGATCCACTGCTTGTAACGCAACATATGCCATCGTAATCGTCTTCCTGCTCTGTAGTGTGTTTTCACCCAGACCATGCTCTAAGGGTGAAAATCAGCAGGCCGTGTGCTATTGCTCATCTGACTTATATCCTGAATTTCACATGAAAGAATGAAAAACAAAACAACAAACAAAAACTAATTTCAAAAGAAAAAAAAGTCTGGAGCCATCTCCTCATTTCAGCAGCCTGTGTGTAAACAAGCTGATAATCTCTCCTATACCAACGATTACTATTTATCCATCCATCCAGGCCTGATTATCAGTGTGTATGGCAGTGGTCCAATACATGCCTGTACTTGCAGTCGCCGCCTGATCACATTCTCAACCAAGGTAGCACTTTTTGTTTCAAATTTCCTCTTCTATCCATTATTATGTACTATAATAATAATGAATCACAGGGAATGATTCATAACCCCATTTATAACTTCTAAGTATGGCATTACTGCACATCTTTTTTCCCCCTCATATGGTGACTGCCTCTCTCTCTGTGAACTCTGACGGTGTGAAATCAATCAATAGCCATTGATTGTCCCAGCTTTTATTTCTCACTGTCAATCATTTCTACATCCCTCGGAGAAGTCTTTTCTATTACCGCAGCCATCCATTCATCATCATTTCTGTCATCTTATGTATGACTTCATTGCATTGCAATTATCTCAAGGACTTGGAGTATGGCGCTACATTGTTTTCAGGGTTGTACACAAGAACAGAGAGACTGACCCACTTCAAGACTTGCCTGGTTAAACATCCTTTCTGCAGTCACCAACAGTATAAATAGGCAGCAATTAGCTTGTGGAGAACTTATCACGTGTGGCTATTGACTGAAAAAATGCCACATACATGAATCATAAGCTCCACATGCTGCTATGACAACTGGTTTATGCTCACAGGGATATAATTTCCTTTTCACTGGCCTCTGTTTACATGGATAACATATTATATCTGTAATCCTGTATTGTCAGCGTTTTCATATCAATGTGCATAATAAAGTTTAAATCTCCCCAGTGCCAATGAGCTAAGGACTTCCTTTTTATCCGCATTGGTGATAAAACCCCATTGTTTTATTAATTTCATCATTACATAGTTGTTAATGGCAAGCAATGCCATTTCAGAGCCTAATGAATGGACTTTAAGATGAGGCTTTGCAGCCAATACTGCCACTAAACTGAATGCAAAGGGAGACCTTAATGGGCCATTAGCTTACACTGTGATTTTTTTTTTCTTGTTGGGTTTTTCTCCACTATTTTTCTTCCAGAATGACAAAAGAGCGCTGGAGAGAGGCTGGCACCCACTACAGGCTTCACCTCCCATAGACAGAGCTGGGAGAAAGAGGCAGTAAGACAGACAGAAGAGAAAGAGAGCAATGTTGGTTTTTCAAGCCATTATATCAGGGTTAAATGTAGCTGGTGCGACAAGGATTTCTGTGTCCTTCCTTTGACTTAACACTGGTCTTCGGTATTTCCTTTTTGGTCATCTTTAAACACAGTCTGGTCAGTGGGTTCTTTAGTTTGATAGAAATGGAAGAAAGAGCATTTACACACGGAAAATATGGAGTTGTGGAAGAAAAAGGAGATAAGACCGGTATGACAAAGCAAAGAAAGAATAAAGTGAATTGTATCTTGTCAAACACTTATGTGATCTTTTGGTACTCTCTGTTCTGTTTTTTGATCTATTAGTCTCATCACAATAGTTGAAGCAGACTGACAGCTGGGTGCAGCAGTTCCCCACCTGTGCTCTCCCCCTCTGTCTTTGTGTGTATTCATCAGGTCGGCTTTATGCAGCATGATCAGAAATGTCAAAGAACACGGTGCACAAGGACAACAAGGATGAAGGCACACGCACATGTTTTCCTTGCACAAACTAGTAGATATACACACACACACACACATATACACGCGCATATAAATAAATTGTACATAGAGATGAGGAACATGTGAATGTGTAATTACACACACACAAGCAGTTTTTATGTGCTGCATCGGTATTGAACGGCCAATTGTAAATCCAAACAAATGCCCAGTTGCAAGTACAGTTGCACAACTATACTACCAAAAGATGTTTTAATCGATTAAAAGGAATCTCTAATATCTGTATATCTCTCAAGCGGTTTTTCCTCACTCAAATCAGTGACCATTTCAAACTAATAAATTGCAACAACTTTTACAGTACAGCCCACCTATATCAGGAAAAGCTCCTTTCAATTATGCATAAGCAGCTGTTCTGAAAGCATGGACTAGTAACTAGTCCACTAGTTCAATCTTGAACTATTCTCACTCACATAGTTTGTCTCTTTCTTGCTGTCACATCTGTCACAAGATTGTTAAATTAACCATTAATATTAGCCAGCCTCGCTTTAACCCACAGACGTGTTACTAACATCCATGCATGAAATACATTTAGAAGTTAGATTTTGAACACAGAAATTCTGATTAAACAGTGTGTTTATTCTATTTTACCAACACCAATACCATTTCCAAAAGTGGTTTGTTCTCTTTTAGGATATTGCTTTCAATACATCCAAGGGTTGTTATAGGACTTACCATGGTCCACCAAGTGATTGCTGCTCTGCACTCTGATAGGGGATGGGGGTCTGCCTGTTTCTGTTTCTCTTTCACATCATTCATGTATATTTATGCAGATAGATGCTGGGGTTTCTCAGTACTGTGCAGCAAACCTTTTTTGCTTTGGTGTTTCCTTCCTCCTATCTGCCCCTAACAGGCTCATATTAGATAATACTCACCTTCTTGATGTTTGGCAACCAACCAATACCACAAATGGCAACTATGTGACAATAACAGTAGTAGTGTAAGTCAGAAGGTAGTGTAAACCCTTTTGAGAGTTATTTATTTACTCTTGGTTAATTGTCTTGCTGGAGGGTGAAAAAAAGTGGCATTTCCCTAGCTGTGTCTCAATCCAGGGGCTGGGTCTTCTGAAGAACACTGCCCACAAAGAGCTTCAGAGGACAAAGGCTAAGCTGAATCTCTGACTCCTCTCCAAAAAAGACTGGGCAGCAACAAGAATATAGTCATGTACTATTCTGGCTATTCCAAATCAGGAGAAAACAAACAAAAACAACCACAATCATGCTGCTCATTTCAGACAATGTTCCCATATTCTCCCATAGCCATTGCACCATGAATTGGTGTTGACTTTTCATAATGTTCAGGGCACATTCTCAGAGTAAATTTACAACCCTCCACATATATACCTATTGGAATCACCTGCTCCATACACCACGGGGGGGAGTGAACAAGATTCTGCAACTAATAATTTTAGGCTTGTCAGACACACAAAGAGTTAGCTTCTCTGCAATTATTGTCCCTTTTTACCGCAGTCAGGCGCAGATTAGGTTGAATTCACAGCAAGTGCATGTAGTTAGCTGCTGTGATTGCAAAGGCAGAGATAGTATGTTGAAAGGAAAAGAAAAACAAGGAGGATTGTAAACAATTTTTGTTCCAGAAGCACAATTTGCTTTATAACCTGCAGTCATTAAAACACTTGGAGAAGACACAAGACCACTTGACGAACAAAAACACGAATCAACTAAACTGAGTACAATCATGTGGGCTCACCATCAACATGGACAGGAATAATGCAGATTTAAACATACTGATGACAAAGGCTATATATTTATTCTATTCAACCAAAAAGGAATAGCTAAAATTCACCATGGATGAAGAGGTGTTTTGAAAATCCCTTTCAACAAGACAGAGCCCTCTTTATGGCCCTCATCTTGAATAAAGGTGAGAGGTTGTTATGTTAGGAGGCCTTGACCACAGAGCTTTGCAATTGTGGGTCAAACCTGCAGCTAATAGATAATATTGAAAATGATTTGAGTAGAGAGTTGTCCTAAGTAACACAATATGAGTTAAACACAGTATCTTGGACTACAAACCTGTTTAAGCCCATATGCAGAGATCACTTAACTACTGTAATTTCCAGGCAGTCACTAGCTTCCATTTATCCTCGTATAGTATGAGATTGTAATGTCTACTACTTAAAAGTTGCTTGAGGTACGAAATTTATCACAGTGATTTTTTTGTCAAAGAAAAGCAGACACAATGTCCGCTGTGATTGATTAGCAACAAGTTTCAAATTTCCGTATGCCAGATCTCACATCATAGAGAAATAAATGTGGCCAGTTGCTGTCTAGAACTTTGGAAGTTTGGTCCATAAAAACACATTTAGGTTGAGGTTCCTGTGCACCTTTCCTGTGACAACTGACTCCACAACCTCTGCATTTAGTGCATTTAAGTCTTGGTTCTGCTAAGTACAGGAGCTCAGTGTATGTTACATACATTGCACTGCAATACCTGATCATTATTAACACTCACAGACTAATTTAACAAAACCAAAAAGAAAAAGCCTTGTGCCTGATGAAATCTGTCGTAACTCGTAAAACTGTCGGAAAAAAAAGGAGACGGGAGCACATTGCTCTTAACCTATTGTTGCTCTTTGACAACGTACGGTCCAATCACATGTCGTATTTGCCGGGTCGGTGGGATTGACTGACTGCTCCGCCATGGACGTGGTGTTTAGATTTTCAGCTAATGTATGTATCTAGTATACTTGGCACAGGTACTACAGCACAGACACTGCGCATCCTAAACCGCGTGATTCATTGGCGGAGTAAAAGTAAAAAGAGAAATAAATACTAAGTATTTGTACTTCATTACTTGCCATCTCTGGCGGGATTTATAAATTAACTCTGAGACCCTGGTGTGTTGGTGCTTATGTGTAGCAGTGTTGAGTGTCAACTTTGTTGAGCTACTGTTGGAGGGAGAGAAAGCCAACATATGTTTGCCTTCTTTTATTTTGCTGAGAGCTGTTAAACCAACCACCTTCAGATTTGTTTCCTTTTTGAACCAACCACAAACAACAACACATCCCAAGCATCAATTTCTTTCTGTTAGTTAGCACAATTGTCTTTTACACACTATATGTTAGAGAACGATCATAACTTATTGTCATTGTATTAAATGCAAATTCGATGGTGTAACAAAGAGTAAAAATCAGCTGGATAAATCAATGGTTAGCAGTTGTGTTTCTATTCCTGTACGCCTAATCTACAGTTCATGCTCCAAGTTGAACTGGAGAAGAGGTAATCCTTCATTAAAAATAAATAAATACATAAAAATACAAGGTCAGGTGTACTTCTGCAGCACACGCAACAACACACATTATCATGAGCCACAATACTGCTGAGACAGAATTTATTCATTTTAATTAGAGTCGTGTTGGGTTTAATTTGAAAGACAAGCATACAAATCTACACACAGAGACATGGTGAAACAGTTGTCTCATATATCCACCGTTACAGAATACCCACCTGATTTAAATGTTTAATGGGGGAAATGTTTCCTCTTCAGATACTCCAAATGGATTTGGGCATTCAAGCATCACGGGAAAATCCACACGTCCACAAATTTAATCTGAGAGCATAGAGAATCGAATCAAGCAGTGACCTCATCATTGTCTGATAAAGCGGCTGGGAACAAATGTAGCACGGCCATTGTGTCTATATTTGTAAATAAATCATACCAGGGTCAAAGAGAATATGAATGGGGTTATTTATGTTTGGTTAGTGCTGGAAAATTAAGGGAAATCACACCTTTTGTGAGTTTGCTGTAGTTAACAATTGTTCTGTTCATGTGCTGATTATTTACACATATTAAATTAACTTATGTGAAATTAGAATTCCTGATCATGCTTGAGTATGAGGACTTCATAAAGATCTATACGCATCCACCCACATTATCACACTCGGACCTGTACACTAGCACAGACCGTGTGCAAATATCAGAAATTAAGAGCAGAGCAGAAATACAGATAAATGATGTTTATTGGGCCAGTCATAATGTGTAATTTTCCCTTGAATATGAATAAACATAATCAGTCTAAGGGTTCTGTGGCACATTAATAGAGATCCTGAGCTACTTAATGCAAGTACGCGTGTGTGGGAATAAGGATGTGTGGCAGCAAAGCAGCACACCCTGTTTTCTGTTCTGACAACTGGACTGTGAGATCCTTATTAATTCACTGATTAAGACAATTGATCCATCTATACCACCACCCTGAATGACAATCCAGCCAGTAAATGAGCAACCTTCTCCCTACAGGCTTCTGGCTTGATGGAGGTGAGTGTGGGTGCTCCGTACGCAGGGATACCATTGCTAAGAGACTGCAAACTTTGTGGCAGCATCCTGGCAAATGCACAGTTTGGTGAGTCCAATTGATTTGCTTCACTGTGGGAAGCTCTGCCACTGTCACCATCTCTTACTCTGCTTTGACCTGTCTGTAAATAATAGTTTGGCTTGTTTATAAAAGAAAAATCACATACCCAATCACAATATTTTACTCTAAAACTTACAGATGCACACACCACACTAAAATGACAAACTCATGATGGAAACAATCCTTTTCAGAAATCTATGCATGCTGTGCATACTGTATATAATTGTTGCTGTTGTCTATATATATAGATAGATATATATATCTATATATATAGATAGTTTGATGTTTGTTTACCTTCTCGAGCTTGTTGTCCTTGTTTATAGCTGTATGTATGTCTATTTCTGTGAATGTACATCAAGACCACTGAAAAGAAACATGCACACATACCTGATAGCTGATTCTGATTCTAGACAGGATGTATTTCACTCAGTAGTATTAAGTAGTACTCAAAGTATTAAAGTTGTAAAGTTGCCATCAGTAACAACCTCAAATGGCCTTTTTACGTTTTCTTTGGCTTTTGGTTTTATTAGATTGCTTTGAGGAGAGTTAGAAAGGCCATGCAAATAAGGTCCCTGTCCAGAATCAAACCAGGGATGAGTTTACTACAAGGCCACCAGGACGGCCTCAAATGGCTAAGTGGCTCATCTGGGCATGCATTTAAGTTGTTGTTTTTGTTTATTGTATTCTTTGTTTAAAGCCCTGCATAGCCATGGTGCACTCACACAGGTGTTTCGAGTTATTGTGGCTGATAAGACCTCTGCTTAGGCTGAATCTGGGTGGAGCTATGTTGTGAACTCTGTGAGGTCACTGCTGCTCTAACAGGTGATAGTGATGTCAATCAAGCACCATCTGCACATGCCCACACGTGTCTAATCAACTGAATAATTTAAATCACTTGTGTGGGTGCACCATGGATGAGCAGGGCCTTTAAAGTCTTTCAGACCAAAACTTTCAGAACAAATATGTACAACAAGCAATAAAAAAAGGAAAAAAATGATTGATGTGCATGCTCAGATATGCTGTATCTCCACTGTCTTTAGACGCCAAGACAGAAAGGTCTACACAGGCTGGAATTGTCCGCACATTGTCATAGTCTGTAGATGTCCTTTGAGTATGATTTAAAAGGTTATTCAAGTAAGCTGTACATTAAGCCACACTCAAGAGGGTCACATAAATCCACATACACTAATTGGCTGCAGCCTAGTTGCTTTGCTTTCTGATATATTCAATAAAGGGACCTCAAATCTGAATGAGTCGGATGCGGGCTAGCTAATCTCTTTCATTATAAAGACAGGAAGCCCTATCATCAAGCCACTTCTTAAAGCAAAGAGGGAAGATAATCTTCTACAACCATACAAACCCATTAAAGAGTCTCAAATGGCCCAAAACAGCAAGCACGGCCTGAATGCATTTTTTCCCCAATACTTGGCATTCAAACTTTTGACTGGTACTGTATTTCCTCCCCAAAAACGTTTTTCTTTAGGGCAAGCACAGAAAAGACGACTCAGGGTCCCCTCACCTAATTACATTTGTGACAAATAACTGAAACTGATGGGAAGATTCTTTTGAGTCTGGACATTTAAAATTGAATGTGAGAGTGAAAGTCTAGCATTAAGGAAACAGGCTTTGATCCTCTCCATCTCCTCATCCCAAAGCTTATCAGCTATTTTACAACAAGTTTCTTAAAAGTTTTTAATCTGAACTTTGGCCTAATTACAATGCCGAGACTGCTGTCATTGGGGTTCTGAATTATATTATTCTAGGAACATTCACATTGTCAAACTGGATCTTAATACTGCCTTTGATACGGCTGATGATATATTATTACAAGACAAACAGAAAAAAACTCAGCCCTAAAGCAGATAAAGTAATATCTGCTGGACAGGAACTATTTTCAGCATCAAAGTCCATTCGTTACCTTGGAAATTGTAGTCTCACAAAGCTTTATAACTTCAACAAACTTAACCTTCCCCTTGTATCCACCTCCTTGTAATTGATGTGATTAGAACAAGGCAACATGGGAGAAAAGTTATTTGTCAATAACTTACATGTTCAAAAACAAGCTGATTGTGTTTTTGAAGTCAATACAATTATCTCACTGAAATGTTTTATAACATAAAACACATTTCATTATGACACTGCATTTGTACCAGCAAATGGAATATAAATGTTTTTTTGTAATGTTTCACACAAATCTGTTCACACACTGCTAAGTTTGAGGCATAATATTGAGACGTACTAACTGTGTGTGCATTACAGATTGCAAAAGACTGGGTTTGCAATGAACTGCTAACACTATGTTTTGACCAATTATACAAACACTTTTAAAAGTTAGCATAGTTCATTTTGTGTCCGAAGTGGTTTTAACCCAATAGGAAAGTGGTAATTTCATTAAGGTAAGATGATATATTATGATATAACAATTGAAGCCAGTGTAGCGGAAGCCTCGTTGTGTGTTTAATGGGTTTCATGGTGTTTTAAGATCTCTTCTACAGTAACAGTAAGTATCCCACTTTAGGGTCAGCATTATACATTGCTGCAATCACATTATGTTATGCATATAAGTGCACACATTTCTGATTATTTAATACATACTTAGAGTGGCCAAGAGAGTTTAGTGCAAACACAAGCAAATGAAGCAAAGACATACTTCACATACTTCATGCCTCCCAGTGTGTACATAAAGAACAAACTATACATAAATAATACACAAGCAAATTGAAAGACATGATTTTGGCTTGCTTTCAAATATGTGAGGGTTTGTGCATTTTGTGTGCATGTAGGGGTCTGAATGTTTACAGAATATACTCAATTGTATACATTTGCTTTTAGTTCACCCTTTTTAAGCAGGTTTGAACATTTATAACTAATTTGAGGGTATATCTTGATATACAACACCCCACAACTTGTGCCCACAACTTGATTGATAATTACACAACTAAAAATCCAAAGCCTTATTAGCATCTGCTATAAGCTGTAATGTTAATCACACAATAAAAAAAGGGTTGGATAAAACAGCTGACGATTTGGCTATTCTTTGGGGTTACAACTGCAAACTTCATCGAATCAAAACAATTAGGATGTTTGCATCTTCTAAAGACCATGCATTCCCACTGTAAATTTCAGGGGTTCACCAAGGTCATTAGAAGTGATCCTCTGGCCATCATGAATATCCATAATACATTTCATGGAAATCTTGTGCATAGTGCATATGGGAGCAGTTCCCCTTGACATCTGCCAGACACTCTGGTGTTGTAGTATAAGGAGAGACAAAGTGGCGATGATTTGGTGCCTCAACCTAACCTAACTGTGACCATTTCACAACTTTAACCACAGTTTGGTTAGGTTTAGGAAAAGATCATGGTTTGGGTTAAAATGATAAGTTTTACACAGGAATCCATTCTTCCATCCTGACAGTCAAAGTTGAACTATAGTACATACTGGTGCCTTAACCTAACCAAACTGAGGCTGTTTAACAATGTGACCACATGTAAGAAAGCCTCCGAGGCAAACTTCTCCCAATTGAGCCAATAGTTGCCAAAATATCTTTTTACTGTGACATTGATCAACAATGCTACTCAGTCATGCATTGTTAGTTATTGTCAACATCATGACATGACTTATGTCATAAATCCTCAGATGGATGACAATATATATGGACAAAACTGGCCTCCCTGCACTGATGTGAAAAAAATCTTATACAGTGTGAAATTACCTGATATAAACTGCATATCACCAACACCACTGTATGTTTTGCAACCTGTAGTGAATAGGAGAGAAACATTCAGAATTTATGAATTGGTCCTTAATTATGCAATTAGTATCTGTGGTGTAGCAAAGGTATACTATCCTTTTAATACCAAGTGTTGTTGCATAATTACAGTAAATGTAATTTTGGATTATGTTTACAATGACCTAGTTTGTATAACGTTTCGTCTGAACATGTCTGAAGTTTCAGCTGTTCCAAACAGCCAACCTCGAAGGTGGGGTGAAAAGCCTGTCATCTTAGATAGAGGTGGTAATCGTACACACATGGTGAAAATGGTGCACACTTACAATCTTTTCTTCAAGGCAGTCATGGTGTAGCACTTGTTTGTTCAAACAAACGGTGACGTAGTAGAGAGCTTGAGAAAGACTTAATCCATTTAAATCTTTCTTACTTTCTTACTTCTACAAACCTAAGAACATACCCGACCAAGCCACTCCAGTGAAGTGGCCATGCTTGTCAGATTGTTGGTCTCAAAAGGTTACAAAAGTTGTCGGACAAGCACCCCGATTTGGACATTAGAAATGTCTGGGCACAGAGAGGTTTCAGGTGCTGTTCAACCAAGCACTTTGGCTAAAGCACACTGATGCCTTTAGTCTGAACTTTTGCATCAAAGAAGTTACCCAATTTTCGTTTCTTTTGTCAGTTCAAAGGGTGAAAAAATGCAATATGCTAACAAAAACCATAGATGGAGATGTGTTTATCTAAATAGATCAAAACCAGAGGGGCATAAGAGGCAAAAGTCCAGAAAGACAGGTCGGTAGAAAACAGGCATAAAGGCTTGGATGCTATAACAAAGAAGCCTTGATAGAAAATCTATCAAAAGCTGAGTTGAAAATGGGCTGGTAAATATATTAGGAAACTCACTCGGGAATGAGAAGGGAATGAGAAGCAGATGTGCAAGTGAGTGTGGAAATCAGGTGGTTGAATTGGTGGGAACACAGTGAGGGCTACTGTACTACTTAAATAAGTATCTCACATCATCACATACACGTATTGTATGAACTGTATCCAGAGCATGAAAATATATAGTTATCCAGTTATATCTGTATGTAACAATAACAATAGGTGACTGCAATTCCAAGAAGCGTTAAAAGAGAGAGAGAGAGTGCTGTTGTTAATACCAACACTAGTGAGTTAGTTGTACACCACAGGAGCAGCATAGTGTTGATGGGCTGAGTTAACCGGCTTCTTGTATCAGCTCTATAGATTACAGTCACTGACTTTCAAGCTTATTTTGTCTGGATGACATCTGCACAACATTTCTTATATTAGCAGGCATGAAAAAACACACACATACGTTTCTTTTTAAGTTGTCTCCTTCAATGAAGTACACGTAAGTTGGGCTGTTTAGAAACACCACTTTGGGGCCAAAAACTTGTTGAGTATGACATAAGAGAAGATATACAGTGGTACTCTTAATCAGGAGAGCTGCTGTCTGGAAGTTAGAGAACAGGAACAATCTGAACAGAGAAGTGAATGACTTTGTGATGCTTTGCTCCTCCCTCAATAGCAGTCCTGAAGAGCCATTAAGCAAAACACTAAACACCCAACTGCTCCAACGGAGCTGTTCAGTGACCAGCAGTATAGAGACTGTGGCTGTTTTGTTGCAGCTTCCAGGTGTAACTGTGTGTGTGAGTGACTGAGACTGGATAACTTCACATTGACACTGCACCACAAGCAGCAGCATCCAGGTACAAGTTAGAAAAAACATGCACCTTGACTCATTTCATTTCGTCTTTTCTCACTCTGAAGAGTCTGTGATGTTTGTGACCGTGAGATGTGTGATAATATGAAATGTGAGAGTAAACAAAGAGTTGTGGCCATGTATGCAAAAACTGCACAAGACTGAGACTTTATGAATGGATGTCTAATCGTCCCTGTATGCTTTGATTTACCGCCCCCATTCGCAATGCTTTATGGTTATAAACCTAATTTATTCTGGACTATAACAATAGTTTATCGCAACGAGGCCATGCTCAGTCACACGTTGGCTACTTACCATCTGCTCCAGCTCCTCGGGCCAGCTCGGGATCGATGGTTGTAAATATCTTCCGTAAATTGCTCGGGGTTGTTTTATTTTGGGAGGTGGTGTGAGAAATATAAAAGCTACATTTATTTAAGTGAACGCAACATTCTCAAGAAAAAAGAGAAGACTTCACAAGCCTGAGAAGCTCCTTTAGTGTCTTGTACACCATATTGCGTCAGCTGTAATACTCTGGAGATAGCAGTAAACAATGGCTTGGCCATTTCACTGTTTATAATGTTGTACAAAAGTGCAATTGTGGACCCTATAAGTGGTCTGACAACCCAGATATAACCTTTATTCCACTGTAAAAATGTTTCTTCAGTCTTTGTAGTAAAAACACATCCAGGGAGACTGGACACTTTGATATTCCTCCTCAGGTAGTCTAGAAAATGCCACATTGTATAGGGGTCCTTACACACAGTGGCACATTTATCATTTTTTAAAGGTAGAAATGCTAAAAGATAAATATTGACTCGATCAGTCTCATCAGCTTAAATTAATATCAATTTTAAATCTCAACTAATACCTAATTCATTATCAGTGACATTGTAATCTAAAAGTCTTTTGTAGGAGTATCCTGTACATTGCCAGGTCCAATCATGCCCAGATATACACTACCGTTCAAAAGTTTGGGGTCACCCAAACAATTTTGTGTTTTCCATGAAAAGTCACACTTATTCACCACCATACGTTGTGAAATGAATAGAAAATAGAGTCAAGACA
>JAVQJD010105864.1:0-18062 GCA_036023655.1 Nannoperca australis
CACACACACACACACACACACACACACACACACACACACACACACACACACACACACACACACACACACACACACACGGTCCTGCCATATGCATGACAATGGCCCAAAGAGACACTGACAGGGGAGTGATAGCAGAGAGGAGGTGCAAGGCCATATCCAGAAGCAACTGTCTTTAATGGATGGCAGAGGGCAAAATGTGTGTGTGTGTGTGTGTGTGTGTGCATGCATGAATCATAAAACATAAAAGAACTTTTGAGTGACATATAAGGAAGGCTGTGCCACTGTAGATAGGGAGTTGGGTGGACTTCAAGCAGGAGACGGAAAAAGTGAGATAGATACTCTAGTGATGTTCAGATCAAGAAACTGGCAGAGAAAAGACAGATATGGTTTCATTGGCAGATTGATTGACAAACAGACAGGCTGACAAAGACTAAGATATATACTGTAGAGCTTACATGAATAAACTCTTGGAAAGTCATGCAAGTCAGTGGAAGCTGGGGCGGAAATGGTAGAACTGCCAAGACAGTACGAGGCCGCCGCTGTGATTCATGAACACAAACTGTAAGTTTGCTTACGTGACTTTAAGATACAAAATACAGAAAACACCAGAGGACGGTGAGGAAAAGAGACAGATGTTGTTCGATAGGCGTTGAGCTTCATATACAGAAAGAGAGAAAAGAGAGAAAGATAACTTTATTCAAGAAAAGCATGAACCATAAAAGGTATCAACTTCAGACAAAGATTTATTTATTTATTTTTTTTGGGGGGGGGGCGCATACAGCATTCTCCCTTTAATCACGGGAAAGAATGCTTCTCCTTTGGAAAACCCTTACAAGCACATAGAGATAACAAAAGAACAGAGCTTTTAAGCTGTCGGGAGGTTTTTACCAGGCTACAAGCTTTGCTGTCTATTGAGCAGTCATGTTATTGTCGCAAAAAGCTCAAAAATGACTGCATCCAAACGTTGTGTTATGTCTTTTCTAACTCACTAGCTATTTTATCTGCCCATGAACAGCCAGTTTATTTTGCTTGTCAGTTCAAACAAAACTGCCCTCTTTTCCAGAGTGCATCTTGGTGTATTATTGCTGTCCTTCAGTGCAGCAGAGGAGTGGTCTTTTCTAAATTACAGAGGGCACGTATGTCAGCCCAGTGTTCCATGTAATGGAATTCAAAACGTTTTGCTCCTAAATGAAATATCAAACATAACAAAATCTGACATTATCTTTAGACTCAGTGTGTTCTGAATGCAACAAGTAGACATTTTCCAAAACGTACATCTTACAGATGGCAGGTGAATGTAATTGCCTACTTGAGAATCAAACCTTTTTCCACTTTTGGAACAAGCACACAGGCAGCACGCTCAGAGAAAGGTAAAACCTCCAATAACAGTCTCAACCTTAACAAAATGCTTCCTCCAGGGTCTACGGAATATTACATTTCATAATGAAATATTATCCAGTGCTCTCTCTCATGCCTAAATCTGCAGTGCATATTGCTCCCTGTTGGCCCTTAACCACCTGCAGCAATACTGAAAGTTTTCCTAGTTAAACTCTTGTCCAAGTGCTCTACTCTGCCAAGTTGCTGGCTCTGTCAGATCCATTTATAGACAGGCCGACTGGACAGCTGTCTGCGTGTCCAGAGGGGTCTCGGGACTGCCCACTCGTTCCTTTTCATTAAGGCTGACTGATCGGGAGCCTCCAGTGGCAGCTCTACTCGTCTCCCCTTTCTTTGACCCAGTATCAGCCATTTGGGTATCATTCCAAGGAACTGTCTGAGTATTTACATTTAAACCAGCATGACAAAATATTTCCATAAAAAATTAGAAAATCACAAGCAAAGTCTTAAAATGCTTATATAATATGTTTTACATGTATGTTTTTAAGTGTAGGTGTTAAGTTTCCAACAGCTGAGTAGACCCCCCCCTGGGCCCTTAGTGTAATAATTACAGCAGCAAGAGGTTTAAAAAATAAAGCCTGACAGTACCACTGGCAGAGATGTCTCAGCTCTAAAATACAGCAGAAAAACTCAAGAAAACTGGTGCTTTGTTGTTGTTGAGTAAATGAATATTTGAGGGACAACACCTGACATGTTAGCCAAACAGCTCCATGGCTGGCAGTGCATATCATAGCTAATGCACTGGCTAATGTGACCAAGTGTGCAGTGAAGGGCGGCGGAAGAGGCTTTCATATAGGAAAAGAAATGCATAAAGGATTGGAACTGGAGGAGAAGAGATGGATCGACAGTGAAAGCAGCATGAATGATCCACGGATGAGAAGATAATACACAAGATGGGTGGATAAGAGATAAATTATGAAGTAAAGGATTTAATTTAAGATAGAATATTGGATGTAGGTAGTTTAATAGGACAATTAAATGTGAGGTATTTTACATTTACACGTTTATATCTTAAACCTAAGAACATTTATATGCCTTTTTAAGTTTGAGCTTGGAATAGAGCACCTTTCACGAGTTTTAAAGGTCAACCTGGAAATCCAACGTCTTCAAAAGAGTACCGCAGGTCACTCTTCAAAAGCAAGATTTAATCTCTGTTAGATTATCCCACTAAAGAAAGGTTAGACAGAAGATGTCAGCGATAAAATGTTTTGGATCAAAATCCAAAGTGAGTGAAAATTTTTCTTAGGATTATAGGAATTTTCAGGTCGATTTTTAACATGTGAATACAGATCAGAGTCATTCGCCAGCTCCCAGAGACACCTAAAACAGGTGCTTTCTTCCTTCCTCCAAAGTTTACAATAGAACACAGTACTGTTTGGCCTTTAATGGACTAGACCTCATTTATCAACATCAGTCAAATCCACCTTCTTCCACCAAGGTAGAAGCTAAGAACTTTCAGAGGACAGCGAATAGTCTAAGCCTGTTCTGGTTTTCAGCCCACAACACGTTCACTCACAGAGGGATGGGCATAGTGTTGATACGTTCGATACACACTGAAGCTTTCTTTTTCATTAATTTGCCCTTTAACTCTCTCTTTCTGTCTCTTCAGTTTTTTCTGTCTCTTTCTCTGACTCCCGTTCATACTTACTATGTCACTCTGTATGCCTGATTGAATCTGAATTAAACATGTGCCTCACAAGGCAGAAAAACCACTTGCCTTTATAAGACTCGCAATCTGAATTTATACAACACATGCTCCCAAACAACAACAACAAACCGACTCACTCATAAACACATATACACTGTTTTTCCCCCCAAAGAGCCCCATCCCACTGGCAAATGGATCTTTTGAACTAGTTTAAAAAGACTGATTGCTTTTATTGTGAGCCTTTGCGTTGCTTTTATCGACCGTTTAAACTGCCAAATTCACCAATTGTTGTTTTGTGCCTTTTATCTACTTTGGAGCCATATCTGTGCGTTTTGTCACGATAATAATGTGCAAATTGCCCCATTCATTATTGTTTTTTGATGGAGAAATTGGGTAAAATAAGCACTTTGTAGATAAGCGTAGGGTCTGAACACTATTTGCGAAAGCATCAGCAGAAAGCAGAATGCATTTCAAAGGGCTGAATGCCAAAACTGATTTTAATACACTAATAATGGTGTAATCTTCATATCAGAAAGTTCCAAAACACAGTGCACGCCTGGTGACTTATAAATCCGCTCAATAAGCATGTCTCATTGATTTAGCTTCCTATTTGAAATGTCAAAGCAACCAACATGCAGATTTACATCCCTCACAAGTTAACTGATTTGGTTTAAGGATTGAAAGGATTATTTGTCCCTTCACCTTTTTGTTCCACTGTCAGTGTGTCACTGTCGAGTTCTTTTCAGGTCTGACTAATTAACTGCTTTCCTTCTGTCTTCTTTAAAAAGCTGGAAGCAAATTAAAACATGTATCTTTAAAGGAAAGGGAGTCTACTCCAAGTGTTCTAGCCAAGTGTGTTACTCAAACAGAATGAGCAAGGAGGGACGAGCAAAAAACTAAATACCAATGGGAGTGGGAGACTGATTTAATTTATAGAACATATTACAACAGATTGATACACCCACACAAACGAATACCTTACCCAAAAACAACAACAACACTGTTTTCCTACCTTCTTTGCTTGCTGGACACAGGTCATGTACTGTTTGGCCAGACTAGAACAGTGCAGGGTCTGCTGTGGGTTTTCTGTGTAGCACTGGAGCACCTTGGCCTGCAGCTCAGTGCACAGAGACACAGTCTGCCGAGGTCTATGCAGAAACAGAGGGCAGAGAAGAGGGTCAGTGGGGTTACAACACAACACTGCCGTCTGAGAATGTCTTCAGCTACTGTACGTGCTTAAATCTCTGAGCCACAATTATCATGTTGTACACTTTTGACAGTTCATCAAATTGTCCATTTTAACAGAGCCTCCCCTATTTACAAGAGCAAAATAGGGGTTTGTCCTGTACCAGGTTTTACTGCCAGTACTGCTGCTCTTCAGTATTGACAAAAACATCAATAAATGTTACTGATTGATTAGTATTCTCCACTGTTGATTTATTGTTGGATATTGAGCTCTATTGATTTTGTTTGTAAAATACAATATGAGAAAAAGATGAAGAAAGGGTTCAGTAGGGTTGGGAAAAAGACTAAGAATCCAAATTTCACATAGTTTTTATGTGTGATCTTCCTTATTGACATGTCATTTCAGATTCATGCCAGATGACACTTTTGTTTAACTAAAAGTGACACATTTAACCTAAATTTAATAAAACAGAAAATGAGAACATGACAGAACAGACAGGAGGGTGAACAACTCTAAATACAGAGGCAAAAGAGAAGGAAAAAAAACAACAACAACAAAGGAGAGAATAATAAGAACTTATAGCAAACTTCAAGCTGATATCTGATGTGGTCTACTAGAAGTAGTGCAACAGGGTATGGAACACAAGTGGTTGTAAACAGCCCTGAAGCTAAGACCAAGGCTGTAAAAAAACAGAAATTTCCTTTAGTGGTTAGACAAAGCACCATAAAGCTGTAAATATGAGCATCACTTTGCTATCTCAAAATAACATTAGCTTAGTGCAGCTACAGTCTCAAGTTTCAGTCTCTGAACACTGATGATACAAAGTCAGTCTTTGTTGCATTGAGAAAGTAAATCATGGAACCAACTACAAAAACAGCCATTCATTTCAACCGTGATTGCCAAATTGAAAATTCAACATCAGGTTTGGGCAAAAAAAAAAAAAAAGAAAGTAGGCACAGGTGACTAAATGTTACCAACTCTTTGAAGATAGGCTTGCCTGAAACCACAGTAACAGCAGCACTAACAATTTCTGGTTTGTGTCATTAAGTCTCACAAAGAGAAAAATAAAATAAAAACCCTTGAGATTGTTTATGGTTTGTTGTAGTTGCAGTTGGAGCAGTTTAAAAACTTCAAGGTGCAGCCGGCGGAGAGACATGAATTATGCATTGACAAAGCAGCTTAGGAGTCAAAGTCAAACTTTCACATTTCGTTTTATCTCACTCACACATACAGTACATGTGTGTAGACAAAAGCACACGACACACACACACACACACACACACACACACACACACACACACACACACACGCACACCTAGCGAATGCTAATCCTACATAAGGGTAATCCTTGAGTGCTCTGTTGCTTGTAGTAATTTACCTGCTGTTGTGACAGAACTGGTAACTGGCAGGATTGGGATATGGATATGTACACTCACACACACAAACACCTTCAATGTTTAGAAGCACCAACATACAAAGACACAACTAATTCACTGCATAGCACTGCATCATTTACAACCTCTCATAGACATGCACACTCAGTCCACTAGCAACAGAATAGAAGTAAACTGAATAGCGTAGAATAGAACTAAATAGAATACAGCAGAATAGACCAGAATCGAAGAAATCAAAACAGAAGAAAACAGAATAGAACTAACCAGAATAGAATAGGACAAAACAGATTAGAATAGCCCAGAATAGAACTAAGCACAATAGACCAGAATAGAACAAATGAAACTAAACAGAACAGAACTAAACAAAACAGATTAGAATAGATCAGAATAAAAAAACAGAATAGAACAGAAAATAGAATAAAACAGAACAAAACAGAATAGAACCAAATATAGTATGATGACAAAACAAAATCAATCCATGGTTCATTTAGTTATAAAGTAATTCTCATTGAAGTTGATCATTTTGTCAAATGCTGTTCCCAAGGTCTAAGTGAACTTTGAATCTCAACTATTACTACAACTAGACAAACAGTTATTATCTCACGTTTTCTAACTTCATGATGTTATCCTGCAGTCATTTTTTCAGTCTGTATACAACACTGTAGCCTATTGTAAAAGAAAATAAGCAAGAAGGAGGGGAAGAGACAGAATTAGTGTTCAATTTGATAAGGAGACGCATGGCTTCATTAAACATGATGGGATATGCCTATTTATTTTGGGAAGCTGACCACCTGACGTTCACATTTGCAATCATGCACACACGCACACACACACACAGTCATCCCTCAAAGCAATTACAGAATCATACATCCTTCACATATGAATGAGCTCAGTAAACCCTGCCTTCACTGACAAATACACACAATGCATTTGCGTACATGTGTGTGTGTGTGTGTGTGTGCATGACATAAACTGTAGGCTACACACGGAAGACTGTGGAAGAAATGTCTCTGCACTGGTATGTGTTTTGTGTAGTGTGTGTGTGTGTGTGCAGTGGAGGGTGGAGCGACAGGATTAAATAAATCACTGGCGGAGAGAATATTCATGAAAAGAGAAGTGAATGCAACCTGAGAAAGAGAGGTAGAGACAGACAGAGAAAGAGAGAGAGAGAGACAGAATGTGACAGTGATGTATTAAAAGACAAATAACCCTTGCAGTTTGCATGGACAAACAGAAACCCATGGCAACCACTGCGATCTGCATTTTACCTCTGCCACATTGCGTGGTGCCACGCTCGGGATGACAGCTGAATATTAGTGCTCTTTACATAATCTTTGGTTAACAGTCATTCAGTCTGGGCACTGATAAGGTGCTATAAGGGTCAATATAATTCACTAGTTGATGTTAATAAGTGCAGACAGGGGCATCATGTCCACATTAGATTGAAAGAAGAGGGTTTGCCAAGGTCAGCTCTTGAAAACAGAGAATTTATATTGCTGCACTGAAAATGAAGATGGTGTTGTTGTGTTGGTCGGTTGAAAATCAGTTGCCAAGAGTTTCATTCGCATGATTATAATTATACGACTGGTTGATGTTTGACTTTGCACTCTAGCAGCAGGGCGGCATTTTGAATAACTCCCTAAGAGCAGGAGATAACAGCAACAATAGCCTCAAGGTATTAATCCAAGCACAAGTAAAAAATAAAAAAAACTTTTCTCAATGCAACAAGAGAAACTTTCTGATAGCAGGAGTGTTTTAATAATGGAATCTGAAGCAGAAAATTGCCTCCACTAATCTGTACCAACTGCCTCGTTTGACTGAAATTAGAGGTGTGCTCTTATTAGAAAAACATTAGCCGCCACAGCTAGTTTGAGAGCTAACTTTTGCAGAAAAACAACACTCCAATTGCTTTCTGCCTGTGACCTTTTGCATAAATACGTGCTGAGTTGGGGGAGAAAGATTAGGCTCAAATCGTAAAATTTTCTCATTATTTTTTGTCTCACCTTGGCAGTGTGTGGTTTTTATGAAGAGAGCTCAAGTTCTGCGCCGCTGCAAAGTGTGACATTGGGAAATAAAGGAATAAGAAAAAAGGAGGAAGATCGTAAAGGCGTAGCATTTTATTATTCTCTCTGTGTCTAAGTTGTTGTTGGTGTTTGTGTGTGTATGTGGTGTGTGAATGGTTATTAATGTATGATGACATGGATTTGGGTTCCTTTAAAGCAGCAGCCATGGCATTGTACTTTTGGTTTTTAATATTACGCTGAGTAGAGGGGAAGAGAAGAGAGAGGATCAAAGTTGTCATGGCTGGGGTGAGATCAAAAGGAATGACAGAGCATGCATCTTGTATTGTTAGAGGCTTTGTAAAGCTTTTATGATACTGCCACAAGGATAACATTCACAACATTATATATCAACTGGCAGAAACCTTACTTTCAGAATCACATAAACTCAGAACTACAATTTCATGACATCACATGAAGGTCTCAGGAGCTATGATTATTCTGGTAGTCATAATAATCACTTATCCTGCCTTTGCTAAGTAATGCAGCATACTTAAATCCTAAACTCACGTCACCATATGACAACACCCAGAAACTTTGATAAATTTAATCTCAACTCCACCAGAACCCTTACAAAGTCTCTGTTTCAAATGGGAATAGCAATCAAAAACAACTATAAGCCACGAACTGAAGACAGACAGAACTCCGCCCGTATCTTCATACACTGACAGCTGAAGTGCTGAAGGGAGATAGGAATGTAGGAGAACAATTCGCACTCTGTTAGACTGGTTGATTGAGCCCCACCAAACTCACTTTGTGGGAATATAGGAACTGGGAGATGGGAGGGGATAAGGAGAGTGTTTCATTAAAACAGGTGACATGCGGGAACAAGATAAGGGCCGCGTGTGTGTTTGTGTGTGACATCTCATTGCTGATAACTTTTCAATCAGGAGACCTTGCGGTTGGACGGCTCACTCAAGTTGTGGGTGATGTGGGGGTGAGACATGCTCTTTGGGGCGTTTGGCTGCTATCACTTACCATTGCAAGCCTTTTTATCAATGCCAATTTCAGTTCCAGTTTTGTGTCTTTTCATTTGTGAGGTCCCTATTCTTTAAACAACTTAAATTTTCTTTTGAAAAAACTGTGTGGCATCAAAATCCATAGAGCACAAAGAGTAACATCTGAACACATTATCTTTGCCCAATAAAATACACTGTTATCGCATTAATCTGTTTGGCTCTCATGGAGGACGCTGTATTACATACAACCTGGTGCATGTCACACTGCTTCGCTAAAGGAGTGTTAGGTTTTCTACTGTATTTTAAATGTTCCTGTGCTGTCCCTTTGTGTTATTATGTGAGGTCCTGTTGCCCTTCTCCTTTGTGCCAATATCACTACAGGAAATTGTTAATTTTGTATGTTTCTATTCGATGTCTTCACAGGTGAGGTACCCTGGTACCACATAACTGAAACGTCCGCAGTTGACAAAAGGTCACAAAGAGCAACAGATGTACTTGCAACAGGGTACTTACTCTATATAAAACAATAATGATAATTATCTCTATAGAATTTTCCTTGATAGAAATATAACACATTTATGATGTTTAGATATAATTGAATCACCCATAGACCAGGAAAGGGGGACGCTAATGCACCTTAAACGCTAGTTGCCACCTGCCATTAAAACAGAAGAAAACGAACAGCCAAACACAACAGCTGCAGGCTTGTAGATGGAGCGGAATTAAAATAATAGCTGCACCGGAGAAAACAGGGCTCCAACGACCAGTTCGAAGCAGGACAAAGCCATGGTTAACAGGAAAAGCCACTCAACTTCAGTTGTTTAAAGGTATTTTGGCTATTTGCTATCGGACAAAACAGCCAGCTGAGATGGGAAACACCACAAACCTGTTTCATCATTTGAAGTAATAACACCGTAGACATGCTGAAAGTAAGAAATTACAGTCTCAGATGAGTGTTGTTAGTGGACCCTCAACAAGCACTAGGCCACTAATAAGTGCAACTACCACGCAGAAAACTTTTCCAGCACCGTACCTTATGACAAAAACAAAACACACAAATGTACAAAGGGTTCGGACAATAAAAAAATACTTTAAAACCACAACTAACCATATGATTTCGACCATATTGCCCAGCTCTACCTGTACTTACTCTGTACTTACCTTGTACTTACAAAGTACAGGGTAAGTACTTACATAATAAGTACAGACTAACTGTTCTCTAAGCAATGAGTAAGTACTCTGTAGGTACAGGGCACTTACACTGTACTTAAGCCTTTTCGCTTTGTAATATTCGCTTTCTGTGGGAAAGTTCTCATTGCAAAATCAACTGTTTTGGCGTTTCAATTAATTGTACAAAAACAAACACCTCCAGTGTGTATAGGCCCTAAGATAGACAATTGCTCACATAATAAAGGCAGTGTCTTGATTAAATTATGTTGTTTAATGCAGCAGTGACAAATATGACACATTATCCAGTGCTGCTGTGAATTTACACTTGCAGTGTTCTCACTTATGTACTTTAACAGCATGGACCAAATCTGACATGTCTTTAAGTGTAATTGTATGCAGGAGTGTTTGTGTGTGTGTAGGTGTTCTTTAAATATACGGCATAGAGGCAGTCAAAGAGGCAGAGAGTGCAAGTGTCTGCAGCCCCGTCTTAATGGTAAATCTTTGTTGGACCACAGTGTAGACAGGTCTTGTCTCTAGTAATGACTAGCATTCAACTACTTTGTGGTGCACAGAGATGCTTACAGTTAGCTACCAGTCTGTTTCACTAATTGGACACACTACCGACATACGCACTAGAATACGCACACATACAAATGTATGTAGACATAACAAACCACCAAAGTAGGCTTTTAACCACAAACTGTCAGGTGTTACTTCATGGTGATCCTCACACAGACATCCACCTGAGGTTCACTTAGCTTCTGTCTTTGCAAACACTGTGAGGGTAACAGGGTTTTTTAAGAGGATTAATGGATTCTTAGAACTTAAGGTAAGCTCAGCTGCAATGTTGTGAGTCTTTTAGGTGAGGTATTTTGGGGGGATATGGGTAGTCTGATACCCCAAGGAAAGGATGATGGATGAACTTCTCTAAAATGCCCCATGGCAACACAAGTAGAAAATGGCACTAGATAACATTTTCCCACTCACTATGTCCCCACTCTAGGAGAGTGTGACCTGTCCAATGTAGGAAAAGAGAGGCAATATCCCAGGGGGCTTTCATCCTGTTGCCCTGCTATCAACTGTCCTCAGGTGTGAGAGGCAGCTTTTAGCTTAAACTTCTGCACTCAGACTATTTGGGAACTGTCCTGGACTTGCAGCTAGGAAACATAAGCCAAATTGTGACTACTGTAAGTGTCAATAAACACGTAGAAATGACTACAAAGGAATTTGTAACGATAGTGGTATCCCTTATAACTAATCGAGAGCACTGTTCCTGATTTCCTGAATTCCCCAAATGAGGTTATGTGATTTGCTGTGTTTCTTTAAATTACATTTTAAGCACTGGTGCTGGTAAACAACCTATTAAAGACCCAACCCTTGCACTCCTTAATAGGCACTTATTATTTTGGTGATTTAAGGCTATTCTGTGCCTATGGTTGTGACTTTATTACCCAGTGTATTGGCCCTACACATATATGTGCACATGTGTAGGTGAGGTGCAACAATACACTCCACTACAACCAAAGCTATCCAGAAGAAGAAGAGGAAAGACTCCAAATGACACACTAAAATCAGGAAATTAATTTTCTTTAAGCTAACTCCATCTCTTCTTATTTCTCATACACACAAAAAACATTAAGACAGAAGAAGATAGAAGTTTCAAGAAAAAGAGGACAATGACAATAAAGTTACAAAGTGACAACCATGGGCAGAGAAATAACATGCGAGTGAGACAGAACAATTATTTTAGAATTAGGAAAATTAGACAATAAGTGATCGATTTACAGACAGAATTGGAGACAGACACAAATACAAAGACCGAAGAAGACATGACGTTCTGCAGCCCCCCCCACACACACACACACACACTGCTCCCCCTCCCTGCAGCAGTGGGTAAATAGAATAATTACTGGGTGGTCAGTGTAGTGTGAAATGACAGCGTGACCACGACACAATGAAACGCTGCCCAAATGCTGACAGAACATGACGAGCACATGCCTGCCTGAATACAAAGTGAGCCTGTATGTGTGGCAGAGATAGAAAGGGAAAAAGTGTACGCGTGTGTGTGCGTGAGTACACGCACTAAAAAAATAATGAGCAACACATTGTGGACAAAATGCTCTTCTTTCAGCAAACTTGTGCAGAATTGATCTTTTAACCTCTTCAATGCAGCTATGGACAATAGCAAATCCTTACTAATATAATCATTTGGACAAAATTTTAGACTTGAATTGTGTGCTGTTAAATCCAATGGACCAGGTGCATGAAGATGGCAGTGTCGGGGATGAGGTCAGTGACCATCACACAGTGCAAAGCTAGCAAAAAAGCCCAGCATCTACTTTTTCCTCTTGCCGTTTGCAGGAATGCACTAGACTGTGTGCTACTTCACTGCTGACTTAATTATAACCTTCATACATTTACTTCTAGGACAGCTTTGTTTTAGATTTTTCCTTTGTGTGACAGATTAAATGGAGAGGGGGATGCCATGCGAATAAAGTCCTCGTACAGATTTGAAGGTTGCCTTTTCAAGGTAGCTTAACTCACAAAAGGCTAATTGTGCAAAGTAACAAACTAATGCAGCAAAACTGTAAACTGACACTGATGGTGACTTCCTATCATTTCCCACCTTGTTAGGAAATGACAGATATATTCAGATGTTAGTGATATTGTAGGAAGTGTGTTTAGAATTCAATTACGCCTCTGTGCTGCTACCACATCAACAAACCTTGACTTGAGCCACAAATTTCCCTTCATAATCCAATGGATAATGGACTAATCAACTACATGTGTAATATCTCATGCTGCACGTTAAGTGGAGGAAGTTATTTCATCGATCTTGATTAATCTTTTCAGATATTGTTACGAAAATATCAATAAAAAACGTACTCCTCCAACCAATATCAAGTTATTACTGTTCAGCAGATCTGTTTGTTGTGTTTCAGGTGGATTTCACAAGGCTTGGATACATTTAACACTGCTGGCAGCAAAGGGAAAATAGGTGGCTCCTATATTATGACTTTTACAGGTTTGTCTTGGAGGCGTTTCATTTTAACTGAAGTTCAGGTTCTAAAAAATGCACAGTAAGACATAAGAACAAGGGCAGAAAACCAAAGGCTTTATGTGTTAATGAACACCATAAAGTGAGGAATGAGCAAGTGAGAAACAGTTGAAAATAAAAGATCTGAATTAATTAGTCGTTTTTCATCTGTTTTGCAATAATCACTGTCATGTACGTGTGGAAATGAATGGCTTTCTGATTAAATTGGATTCACAGAGCTCTTTGGCTCTCTTTCCTTGCAAAAAAAGGTGAGAATGGGTGTTATGGAGGGGCGTAAATTGGCAAAGCCCACACACTGTGGCCAGTGTGGCTGCGGTTCAGTGTTGAATGAAATTGACATGCTTTTTGACAGCAGGTGAGGTCTGAACTCTGTAATCCCAGAGGAGCACCTCTGCTTCTTGTGAAATCCTGCCATTTTTGTTTCCCTACCAGCAGAATTAAAAGGCCAAGTTGTTGGTAATTCATTGCCTTGATCGCCAAGCTGGTGGTGGCTAAAAGACAAATTATAATACTGAAGTGCTATTATAAATAAAAAAAGAAAGAAAGGCATGTCAAAATTATAACACACATTGGACAGAGTGGCAAGAGTCTCTATTTGCCACAAGAATGTATCCATTTTTGTACAAATCTATGTGGAAAATTTAGAGCCCATTCACACCAGAGGATGCATATTCCAAACCAGTTAATCAGCTTTACACTATTCACGTTGAATCTCCAAGCACTGGAAAGCACACAGCGGAATAAAAACAAAGACAATGATAATCTCATATATTTCACAATCTCATCTTTTTCTTTGCCATGTCTTATTCGCAAATAAAGCAAGAAAACAAGAAAGAAAGCAGCAGATTTGAAAAGAAACAAGAAAGAAAGACAAAATGAGCAGTGAGAGGTAGAGATTTGTTGACTTTATCTATTAGGCTATCATAGTGTCATTTTCTCAGAATTAACGCAAAAAACATGTTAAACATATTAAGATAGATTGAAATATACTGCACTTAGTTAATAATTAATATAGTTGGAGAGAACACCTAACAGCAGGGGGTGAAATACATGAAAGTACTTCCTCAATAATTATCGCAGCTGCATCCATCTTATTTTGTTATACAAGTTATGACAAAGAAAAACATGATAAAAACTGAAAACTGTTTATCACATTGTTTGAAATACTGGATCAAGCAGACCAAAATCCTAAATTAAAACTAAATGATATATTCTTTAAACTCTCATGCTGTGACAGATGTCAGGATTTAACTTTTCATTTATTTATAGAGGAAAATGGTCACTGATATGTTAATATGAGAATTTTGTCACAACACTATTATATGGGAGATGAGAAGTGATAATAGTAAATTATCGCCCAGCATCACCACTGCATGTGTGGACAACAATGTTTTGACTGTCAGGAGGTGTGGGGTTCATGTTAACAGCATGCTAACATAGCAAACAGCCTTCACACTCAAGCCTATTTCTGACATCTCTTTTTTGGACTAGTCTGGTTTCAGTCATCCACTGTACTGAGGGATTTTTCTAATTTGGCAGACAATGTCTGCCTTATATTTAGATATATCGGCTTAACAGGGAGAAAAAAACTATCCCAACCTCAACTAATAGATTATTTACAGGTGTATTCAGCAAACTGCCTTACACTAGGCTTAAAAAACTAACAGTACTGACGCAGACAGGAGCAACAATGTAGTGAGTATACTAAATTAATTATTTCCAAAGATAATGTAGTTACCGGATGTGAGCCTCAGCTTTAGTAGCTGCCTGGTTGTACTGTTCAGCCGTCTGCTTGTAGTTGTCAAGGTTCTGGAGGCAAAGAGACAGAGAGAGAAAGAAAGGTGAGAATCAATTCATGAGTATTGTACAGCTCTGCAGAAGTTCCACTTCACTTTATATCTTGAATATAAAGTGGGCTGCTCAGGCATATGCTGCCTGAAATTACGTGACACCTTGTTCTCAGGCTTCAACAATCACTCAATTTTCATAAAATCTAATTTCAAAACAACAAAAAGTCTGCAAATCAAGTCCCACGAGTTAGAGCTTAACAACTTGCATTATCTACATAATATTACCACAGTTACAACTATTTTTTATAGCTTCAATTCAAGCTCTAATAAGCCAATGATGATAAGCAAAATGCATAAAGCCCCAGTAGAAATGTCACATTCGTTAAATTAGTGACCTTTGAATTTTACAGCGCTGCTTACAAATCTCAATGCTGATGGCCTGTTGGTACTCTGTAATGTTTTATTTCATGCGAAAAACAGTGGCATTTAAACAGCAATTTCTACACAGATGGGAGACCCAGCCTAGAGGGCAAGGTCATATACAGAACACCTCTACTGGAGTAATCAGTGGTCACATTGTTAACTACTCGTAACTGTATCGTGGTTAGGGCTGCTCACAAGTTGAGGCACTGAAAATCTTCTATGTGTATATATGTTTAAAAAGGTTTTTTAAAAGGTGTGCAGTATTGTCCAGCCACAATACTTAGGAGATGTTTAAAATAATTTGCTCTGTAAGATAAATTATCCCTTACAGGCTTTGCGTCAAAACATATGAAATACAGTTTGTCTAGAATGCCCCAAACACAAAGAAAACCTCTCTTGCCGCCCTCTCATACACATTCACTGTGCAGTAATCACCATTTTAAACCAATAACCGCAGCACTCACGCTTTTACTAAATCATTCCCCATATTCCCAATAGATGGGGTGATAGGAGAGGATGAGAACTGAAGTGACTGAGCAGGGGAAAAGATGGGATCAAACATAAACCTCCCCCACAATCCCTAGCCCTCTACTCCTCCAGTGCCCCCTAGACATTTTCATATCTCATTATTTCACACTGATCCGCAGACAAGATGTTTCTCCTGATTTGAATGTCTGCTGTTGGAAAAGACTCAAGTAATGTCATAGCCACCTTTTTCCTTAATCCTATCTGTTAGTATTCACTACAATGTAATAATCTGCCCCTCTATCCTTTTCATTCCTGTTCTTTAAAAACAGTAAAATGTAAGTCATACATCTAGTACTAACGTGGAGAGGGTATTTTGCCCTAACCCAAACAGTAGCGTTGAAGTATGCCCAACTGCTGTCAACTTCAGTGGTCACGGAAACTTTTGCAGCTGATTTTGGACTTACAACAACCTATATAATGTCGTCAGTCTTAACTCTGCCTACAAAGTTCTGATTGGCTCGGTTGCTTTTCCAAATGGGGAAAATAGAAAATGAGCACCTATTTGAATTGCTAAAAGAGATCGTAAATGTGTGCAGCCATTTAGAGGTCTGGAACCAAGCTATAGACAATGTACATTAGAACAGACATTAATACCTGTGTCCAACTACAGTTTACATTTCTTAACTCATCTGAGTTTGTTTTGGCTGACACTTAATTCACAAATACATAATTATCACATAATTTATGTGGAAATGCCAAACATCACTAGGTGTAAGACTTTATCCCTGCCAGTTATGATTCCTGGCAGCGTTATGTTGGATTTTCCAGGACAGGACTTAGTATTAGACTTCTGTTGCAGCCAAGTCTCTCCACTGCTAATGTGTGGACTAGGCTTAAATACAACACCACACCAGGAGGGTAACAACTGCAGATCCAAAGGATCTCAGCGTCATTTACCTCTGGAATAGAAGACAGTTCCAGACCTAAGAACCCCTTCTCAGATAGTTTATTAATCTACAAAGAATTTAATATTAGCAATAAATATCTTAATTTGAAGGTGCTAGAAAGCAAGCTCTGTATTCAATAAACAGTTTCACTTCTTGTTGGAGGAGAGTTAGCTAATACTATGGCTGGCTCCCTGGGAATATGTGGTAAGAAGTTAGCCACATGTTAGCAACTTAGCCTTTAGCCTAAAGTCAAGGGCTCAGTGGGTACCCTAGACAGAGGAAAGCTGAAACTTGAAAGTCTGTAGCTGCCTTGTGGGATATCCAGTGTTCGAGCCAAGATAAAAAAAAGGCTCCACAGGGGCTTAGACCCATGGGTGCCTGAGATTATGCAGGACACAGAGAGTAGGGCACCAGCAAGGGAAGCAGCAAGCAGATGGTTTAAAGGTAAAGTGAACCTCCTCACGTATGATTGGTGTATCATACCAAGGCTCTATCTTGTTTAGGGGTTGGAGGGGTCAGGCAATGGTTAATATAGTCCCTCCTGGATGGAAGAAGATCAACAAATGAACAAATTGAGTAATGTCTGCATGATGGGAAGCCAGTGAGGGATCTTCTATTTTCTAGCTCTTGCTTACCACCCATTTTCCTAGTTTGCACCAACCAAGGCCAATGTGAATTGGTTGACTGGGGTCAGAACCAGAACCATATGCATGTTTTGATGGTTATGCGAGAGATGTTGTACCAGAAGTTGTCTCTGGCCTTGCTAATAGGGGGGGGGAATTACGAGAACAGAGAAGTGTGATGGTAGTGTTTGGACAGGCAGGTACAGCTTATCCAGGAAATGTTTGGGACTGCAAGGCTGTGTGTTGTTTGTGTGTGTATCAACATGTTTTTTGGTGTCTGTTGACAGAACAGACCCAGAGCAACAGCCCCAGCTCAGCTCTCACGACACCAGAGAAGTGGCAGCATTATCACTGGCACACACACTCCAAACCCTTCCCAGTCATTTGCAACCCTGGGGACAAAAACCCAATGTGGAGAGACAGAAAGAGGGGGATGATAACCCTCAAAGGGGGGAAAGCAAGGTTTTGGGGGTGTTGGAAAGACTGGGGAAGGGGATTAGTGAGGGTGCAGGTGCGCTGCATGTGTGTGAGCTTGCATACATGCAGATGTGTGACTAAATCTGTGTTTGTACGTGAAAGCTTGTGTTCAGATGATCCCTGCATGCACACTCATCTGAACACCCTCCAGCAGCTGTGGATTGAGATGGGCTGATGTCAGGATTTTGAGGGAGGGGTTGTTTCACGCTCCACGCTTGGACGAAGGTGGATTAATTTTGTCTTTTTTTTTTTCTGAGGCAGCAGTCGCCAAGTTGGGGAGGGGGGGATTAAAAGAGGTGAATTTTAAACTGAGACTTGTTTACGGAGTCACAGGGTATGCTGCCACAGGGAGACAGATATACTCCACCTGTACACTGGGAAAAGATTAGGGAGGGATCCACAAATAAACCAGAGAGAGAGAGAGAGAGAGAGAGAGAGAGAGAGAGAGAGAGAGAGAGAGAGAG
>JAVQJD010105868.1:0-24503 GCA_036023655.1 Nannoperca australis
ATATATATATATATATATATATATATATAATGTTTCAGAGAAAACTGGGTGTCTTTACAGACATTTCAGTACATTTGACCCCCGAGGTAGAGAATTTTAGGACATAACTTAATAGGTCATAGATGGGTTTTTGGATCAATTCAGAAGTCCGTATATTGGCTTGAGAAAGTGTTTAAATGTTTTTGTTGAAATTTAAATTTTTGAATGCAGTCTGTTTTCCTCGTTGCGACACCCATTTCTGTTTGCACGTTTTATATATGTTGTTATAGCAGCAGCTGCTGCATCATCCTTGTTTTGCTCTTTGATTTGAGCTGCAGTGTTTCAAAGTGTATAATATCAACAATCCACAGACAAGAAAGCAGTAAGAAGAACAGATTGGAGACACTAGAGAAAGGTGTTGTCATGGAAACAGTAAACAGCGTCTCTGTTTGTTGCTGTGATGAGGAGCTGTTCGTTGTAGATTGTTGTCTTGGTGTTCTTGTGCAAGGTGGTTTCTATTTTCAACACTTTTGAAGACGCAGAAGCACGATTATGGGTTTAATCACTGTTCCTCTGCAGGTCGACCTGCTGAAGTCCACAGCTCTCCCTCTGATGAAGAAGTTTGGCATTGATGGAGAGGGCTTCGATCTCAAGGTGAGGACACAGCGGGTTACCCGGGTTTATGTCTTACGTGTGTACATTTCCCATTCCAGTATAGTGCTGCTACTTGACAACAAGTCAGTCCGTCCTTCTGTCTCACTCTCTGTCTGTTGCGGCTCCCTCAGGTGGTGAAGAGGGGTATGGCACCTGGTGGTGGAGGAGAGGTAGTCTTCATATGTCCTGTCCGCAGGACCATCAGGCCGGTTCAGCTGACTGACCCAGGAAAGATCAAGAGGATTAGAGGAGTGGCGTATCCTTCTCAGGCTCACACCCATGTCTTTGTTCTGTAAACCAAACTGAAGTAATACAAAGCCTTTTCACAGTTCAGTCATATTGTATTTAGTTGTCTACAATTACTATTATTTTTCTTATTATTCATCTGCTGATTATTTTCTCCATTAATCCCAATTTATAAAATGTCAGACTCACACTCCTGAGGTTCTAAAGCCCAACGTGACAAATTCAGATGTCATTGTCAGTTTACAATGAATAGTAAACAGAGAACGCAGCAAATCCTCACATTGGTGAAGCATGAACGAGATCATTTTTGCCCCAACAAATGCAAACAATGAATCGACTGACAAAATAATTGCAGAATAACTTTCTGTTGAATTTGCAAATCTCTCTCTAGTGTCTATCTCTTCATGAATGCCAGAAACTTAACTTGTCTATTGTTAGCTGGAATTTGGTACCACACATTCTCATTTGTTTCATTGACTATTGGTGATCTGTTTTCGCGCAGCACACAGTAAAAGACCACCACCGTCACACTGTCGTATGAGTCATCAAAGGTCCTTGACACAGTAAAACTAGATATTCGGTGCGAGTTTCTCCTCAGATGGCCAACAGGCTAGTGGAGTCCACCAGGAGCGTCCTCAACCAGTTCATTCCAGACATCTACATCTACACCGACCACATGAAAGGAGCCAACTCTGGCAAGTGAGTGTCTCCAACATTAATGTCATTTCAAGATCCATAAGTCCTGCACACGCTCACTTTATTCACAATGCTTCAGTTCTGAGATTGAGGTCAAATTTTTATAACACCGGTACCATACGTTACTGAACATATGCACACAACACACAAAAACCAGCATTTAAAGTGCACCAGCAGCACGCCCCAGCATCCATACAAAGTCAACAAGCTCTTTTAAAAACACCCCTCGTGAATTTAAAAGCAACGTTGCAATTATCTGAGCTTATTTAAAGACAGACACAAAATGATCCATGTTGGGTACCTGCAGATCTCCAGGTTTTGGTCTGACCCTGGTGGCGGAGACGCTGAATGGCTCCTTCCACAGTGCTGAGATGTCATCCACGCCGCAGGGGCAGGGAGAGCCCATACTGCCAGAGGACCTCGGCAGGAACTGTGCCAAACTGCTTTTGGAAGAGATACATCGGGTAGGTACTGCGAAGACCCTCACATACAGCACACACACACACACACACACACACACACACACACACACACACACACACACACCTGATGCGTGTTGTGGTTTTGAGGTCAGTCAGAAAATAGTTTGTTTGTCTCTGCCTGGGATCACATTTATTTTGGATCTTGATGTGAATTTTAAGTTGGAAATAGATTTATAATCCCTCTATCAACGATGACTGTACAGGTTCACGTTGCTTTAAAGAGGGTTTATGTTCTCTCTTCTTTTTTTTTTTTCTCATTATGAACAAACTTTCATTCTCTGGGATCTGGCCAAAGTTTTCCGCCTTTGCACAAACAGACCATGTGCCCATAAACTTTCAGGAATAGCATTTTTAATCAAACAAGGGAGGGTTTGATATTGATCTGCTTGTCTTTTTATTATAAAAAAAAAAAAAAGCCTACGGTGAAAATATGCTGCTTTGTGAAATCAAACCAGTGAGGATTTGCAAACACAAGGCATTGCTACCTTATTGCACACGCCGTTCTGTGTTTCATACTGTAGGCAACTGAGGGCTCTTTCATCGCCTAATTGATCTACAAAGCAAATGCCATTCAAAATACCAAGGCCGTCCTGTTTTATTTGCATAATTCAGACAGTCCCAGTCATTACCTGCATGTCTGATAACGGTTTACAGAATACACGCAATGCCAATTTATTATTGGATATTTTTGGAGGGGTATGTTTTGGCTTTTTGCAAAGCAGTCATTTTTATGTTGAAAGCATACTTGCAGTAGGCATGACGGTGAAACTTCTACTACTGTTTGGATTTTCCACTGTGTAAAATTCAGCATTGTGACACTATGCCAAGTTTAACTTACTCAAAAATGATCTTTTAGTCGGTCACTGTGCTGGAAAGTCTCCATTACTCATACCGCACACAGCATCTGGACAAATCCAAATTCTTGGGGAATACCTGACATACGCAGCCAGGCCACGTCAGAATCTCAACATGCAACAATGACATTCACTGCCCTTGTTTACCCACATTCCCTGCTGGTTGTGACCACAGCCTGGAATCCAGCGGAGAAATCGTTTGTGGAAAGACAAACCATGTAGAAAGCAACTGAAGGGTATTTCCATTCAAAACAAATGTGTTGATCAGGCATTTCATTTGAATTACTTTTTAAATTGCACTTTTTACACAATGTATTCATATGTTTTTCTTTTCTTTTTTAAAATTATTTAATATTGAACACTTTGGGACTAGTAATACAAAACTACTTTCAAGTCACAGATAGGTCTGCGTGGAAGTCAAAGGTAAGCGACTTCTCTCACACCAGTGTTTCAGTTGGTTAGGTTACGCTGAAAAGTGTATTCAAATGAGGAATTCTTGATTTACATTTATGTTTGAGGCTTCACAAAGTCAAAGTCTTTATACATTCATATCTTTCTACCCGTGTCGTTTGTCCCCAAGTGTGACTTGCAGTAGTAGCTGTAAGACAAACTAAGTTGGCTGTTACTAAAACAGAGAGGCACAAATCATTTTACATAGTCAAAGAGGAAAAGGAGCCCACTTCATCAGAAAATGTACAATTGGATCCGGTTCGCCTGCATATGACTCTGCCTCTGAGCCCTCTCTCTTATAGGAGCCATGTGAGTCCAGTTAGCTGGTCAGGGTAGTGCTGATTAACTCTGAAGCAGGGATATTGTTGGAGGCATCCTCTTAACTCCAGGCAACAGAACGGACGGCTATGGTTTCCCTGCAGCAGCCACAGAGGGTGTTTTAAACATTTTGTTCCCTTTTTGTTCTCATCAGGTTACTGGTAGAACCTGTAGATTCAGCAGTTCAGAAATTGAACATCATTTGAATAACTGCTGATTTTAATACCTAACTGTAGCAGGAAGATGGGGTGATTGCTGTAGAAGAGAAAGGATAACTCCAGAGTAAAGTGGACGTTTGACTCGTGCGCGCTGGAATAGTTCATTTTTGAAAATGGAGAAAGCAAAAGAAATGAGCTGGATTCACATGTACTGGCATGGGCGCTCTGTATGCGTGTGTTTGTTTTATGGTTAATCAGTACAGTGTTCTTGTAGTAAACCAAAGCCACACGAGGGACATTTTGTTTTTGTAGGCAACATCAACACTGGACAGGAGCTGATGTAAGTGATGCACTCTTCAAATGTGGTCGAGATTTTGTTGTTAAATGATCTTTATTCATTTATTTTTAATAAACAGGGATAAGCAGGATATTTCTACAAATTTTGTGATTATATTCAGCTTTTCGAGCTACAAGTAAAAAGTATACGCTAGTAGTGGTTACAGAACGAGTCTGATGACATTCAGGATTTGAGTTTTTAAAGTTTAAAACCAGTTAAAAAAAAGTCATTACCCAGATATGGACCCATGTATTGCTGATGAGCGCTCTCACTAAAGAACAACTCAGGTTGCAGTTTTTCTA
Source organism: Nannoperca australis (assembly GCA_036023655.1). Lineage (NCBI taxonomy): Eukaryota > Metazoa > Chordata > Actinopteri > Centrarchiformes > Percichthyidae > Nannoperca > Nannoperca australis. The sequence continues at coordinate 4,477 of JAVQJD010105868.1, forward strand.
GAAACAAGAACAGTGTTAAATTGAGTTAAAATCAGTCCTCAGGAAGCAAAGCTGTTGGCCTATTGCTAACAAATGATAAACACAAATTTCTCCTTAATTTTGGCATCCACTCAATTTTATGTGAGGTCAAGTAAGTCCATAAATGCTTGTAAGTTGACCCTTGATTTCACGTTTTATTGCATCATAGAAGTCGCTTGACTGCGCCCATTCGTTTTTTTTATTTGATTGCTGGGAAAAAGGGGCTTAGCTCGAAGGATTCAAGGGACTTTTCCAATGAGGCCTTGTGGCCGGTTGGTTGCCGCTGGCCTCTTGGGAGATCTGAAGTGTCATGTTTTCTTTGGAAGGCAGGGCCTAAAACTATCTGTCAAAAATGGTGTGAATGCATTATATGTACTGAAATGAAGCTGCTTGTTGAGAAGGACGAGCCAAACAAAAAGTGGAAAGCCAGACACTGTTCAGGAAAGATCGTTTTAACCTCTGTAGCCCAGAAAGCAGCGCAAACAGGTAAGGTGCTCAGATGCAGCACATGATTTTTCAATAGTCGGCTTTATGTGCTCTCCACTTTGTGAAAAATGTAATAGAAATGTCATTGAGGTTGGATAAAAACTCACTTTAAAATGTATAGTTTCTCGCTCTGTGAGAACTGTTGAATATTTACTGGAATTAAAGTGAGCGTAATTAGTAAAATGTCCTCATATCCAGACAGTCTGGAGTATACACTTTGTAACTTGTTCATTAAGATGGACTAACTTTGTGCATTATACGGTAAAACCTAAATCAGAATACACTTCTACTCTCAAGCCTTGTTAATGGAGTAGTAACATGATGGGAGTGAGTTCATGATGGTGCATTTTTTGAGCATACCACGTTTGTAGGAGTGCAGTTAGCAAAATCTCTATCTAAATAAAACAGACAATGTCACCATAGTTTGGCCATAGTTTTGATGATGCGATTATGTAATTGAATCATATTCCTGCTGACAAGCTGTCACGATGCGATAAGACTGCATGACTGGGCCACAGACATATTTAGTTAGAATGTTGTTCTATAAGAAGCTAATCTTTTTAGTTGCAGTTAAGCTGAACCTCAGGTCGATACAAGACATTTAAATGGTAAAAGTTTAACTATAAACTTATCCACCGAATGGACGGACATTTTAAAGTTCATTTGGCTTATAAAATGCTCTTGGGTGTGTCCAGTCCTGCATGGGCCTCTTCATACTGGCTGGTGGAGAGCACATAGCTGCTGTGGAGTAATCATGATGGCATGTGATCACTTGGACACAGAGAGTGGATCCTCTGTCCTCCTAAATATCTCGCATGTCAAAGAAGGGGGGGAGGGGGGGGTGTAGTAGGGAGATGAGAACTAACAGGAAGAAAAATCTGAATTTGTATAAAGTTTAAGGAGAGTGGGAGGGAAATTCCACAGTTGCAACTTGTAGCCAACGCCTGCAGAAACGAGCCGTGCATCATCTGCCGTCATCAAGAAAAAGGAGTTAAATAAGAACTAACTAAACAAAATGTTTGTGGCTTTGGGCGTATGTTTGTCTTTTAATTTGGATCCAAACCAAAACGGATTCACTCTTTTTGAGTTGATCCAGGTTTCAGGCTAATACATTATCACCCAGATGTGTGTCCAAAGCTGCAGAACATCTGCCCTACAATCACAGCCGTCTTGGATTCCCTCTGTGTCCTGCGAGTGTAGATGGCTATCAGTGTTGGACTTGAGATAACCAGTGTTCTGTCACGGGGTTGCCGAGTTCTTTTTAAACATCTCCACCTCCATGACGTATTTCGGTGTTGTTTTTGTTGCTGAAACTCACTCTTTCCCCGTTTTTAGGGTGGCTGCGTGGATTCATCCAATCAAAGCCTAGCGCTGCTCTTGATGACCCTTGGCCAACAGGATGTGTCGAAGGTTCTGCTCGGACCCCTCTCTCCATACACGTAAGCCCCTGTCATTCAGTAATAGACACACAAAGCTGCCTGCCCCTCTGAACTATACAAACAGGCTCTTGGCTTATTTATAAGTTATTATACAGACGCACTTTGTCCACATGTAGAAGCCACTGGACCTTCATTTTGTTATTTTTCTGTGTCCAATCTTGGCAAGTAACAATACTCCAAAGTTCTCGTCCCACTGTAGGGTACCAAATGCAGAACAAATAAACAACAATAAATAATGCACTCACATTTGTTGTACATAAACCTCTTGTTTGTTTTGTACTAATGTTCACAGAAAAATAGATTTTCTTTTCAAGTTGTAATCAATTCACTCCTAAATTTAATGTCCCAAAAGTTGGTTTCTTGCAGCAGAATCTTTCTTAATAAAAAAAAAAGACAAATGATTAACAGGAATAGGCAGAACATAACAAACCACAATTAAATGCAATTACTTTGGATCACTTTTCCTTTTTGGGATTCGTTTGTCTTGACTTGGTCAGCTGTGTGTTTACAAGGTCCATTCAGACAAAGATGTTTGGTGAATGTGTGAGTTAATGCATATATTTAAAGTTTAAGATGCGTATTAACTCATGTCTTTATTCATGTCTGCGTGTTTAAAGATAATGGAGAAAAATAAACAACGTTGATTTGTCGTCACAAAGTTGTCATCGTCAACAAGGAGCGAACTATGAACTGTCCATTTTCAGTTATCATGGTACCGGTGCTGTGTCCCTCTCAAGTACAGTACTATGATAACTGAAGATTGGCAGTGCCATCACAATACACTCCTCCCCTCACTCAAATAATGCTGCTGAGAGACGTCTGTTATGTCATGGATGTGTATTTCTTTTGAAATTCTGTTTAAACTTTAGATTTTTTTTGTTTATGTAAATTGGCTTAGGAATTCAAGGTTCTGTGACCTTTACTCATCACTTTTTAGCAGACAGCACAGAGTAGACCCAGGAAACCGTGTTCTTGAAATTCCAGTGTGTATATATTATATATATAAATCCAACATAGAGTGAACGCCTCTCCTGTGGAATGAAATGAAACTGAAATATCTCCCATTTTTCTTACCAACTTTCTTCCCCCCTCCACACACCTCTCTCTCACCGTCTCTCCAGGATCGAGTTCCTCAGACACATTAGAGATTTCTTCCAGATCATGTTCAAGCTTGAGGTTCAGAAGCCTTCAGAAGACGAAAGGAAAGGAGGAGACAAGGTCTTGATGACCTGCGTAGGAGTCGGTTTCAGCAACATAAACAAAACCCTTAAATAAAATAAGTATTTTCATATAAATGGCATGGTTTCGTCTTTGCTCACACACAAATAGTAGAATACAGTATTTTTATTTTCTTAAACGTGAAAGTTATGACAGTTATTTATGTTGCCAATTTTTAGGCTATTTGTGTTACAATATACAAGCAGATAAAATACTTAAGTAAGAACTGCAGTCACATGGAATACAAACAATTTTATATATTCAAAACTACATTCAACATTATCTTCATATCCAATTTAAAACATCAATGCCTGGTTGAACATTACTGGAATTTTACATTAAAAAGCATTTCTAGATGTTTTGTTCTAGCCAACAATAAAGTTACATCCAAGCATGATGTTACTGGAAAAGGTCAGCGACCGGTCATCCTCATTAGACGTGATTCCTTCTGCTATAAAGCTGCACTTCAAACCACGTTTTCCATTACAGGGGTTGGGAGGAGTTAGTCTTGGCCACATAGTCGCTTGAGGGCGTCTCCATAACTGCCCGACACTTCAGACTACACAAACAAGAGGGGAGGGGGAAATCATGTTTGTGGTTCAAGTACACAATCTAACCTACAAAAATTCTTGTCCAATGTTGCGACAAAAAATACCATGACATTTAAACTTTGTTGTACTTTTGTTCTCATCTCTAGAATGTAATGAGTGTATTAAGTTTCATCTCTGCACTTTATGTAAAGCTCTTATTTGGAAGTCGCTTTGGATAAAAGCGTCTGCTAAATGCCTAAATGTAATGTAATGTAATGTAATGTATCTCTGGGGGCATGCGTACTGACCTCTAACCGGGAGTAGAGGGAACATCCAAACAGCTTCTTGTACTCGGCTCTGATGTCCAGCAAATCGATCTCTGAGCGACAGGCTAGTATCCTGGTCAGAGTGGACTCTGTGGTCCCTGCACCCTGGACAAAGTCAAATTTGGAAAAGAAGCAAAGAGACAAATTGGACCTGGGTAAATCAAACAAAAAGTAGTCTCTTCTTCCTTAGCAGCTACTGCGTTCACTTGTTCGCATATATTTTCCAGCAACAATGGCTGCTTCTGTAGTTGAAGCGTCACATGTTTTTTGGTTCTCTGCTTTAGAGCCTGTTGACACATTTTAGCCAATGGTGCACATTTAGTCAAAGCAGCCGCAGTAAAACGGGCTTAACCTTCCTTTCCACACCACTGATGACCAATACAATTGTATGGTGTGGCTAAAAAAAGACGGGATGCAACCAAACAATATGTGGATTTTGTTTTGCGAGCCACTGGTAGAACTGTGGGCATGGGAGTTTAAAAAGACACATATTGTACAGCTTACCTTCATGCTCTTGAAAAGGATCTCAGCGAAATATGCAGGAACGCTCTTCACACACTTCACTAGGGAAAGAAATACATTAAAATGTTTTTTGCAATTGATAACTTATAATGAATGTGTCTCAAATGAAAATGTAGATAAATAAAATGGACCGCTGTTTAACAGGCAGACAATAGCACATTTTTCTCACCAACAGCCACAAGTAGATCCTCCAGGTTTCCAGACATCTCGCTCTCAATGCTCTCCTGCAGAGTCTTCTTACTAATATTCTTGTACTCCACCAGAGCTGCCAAAACACAACAGAGATTTAACAACTTAAAAACCTTTGTTTCTCCTGTTGAAGGTGTAACAGATTTTTTTCATGATTTTTTTTTTGTTGCCATGCCAGCGGTTCTAGTGCTTGCAATGTCAGTCTGTTGGTCAGTCCAGCACTTTTTTTCAACTGTCATAAAACTGAATGTGCAGACATTCATGTTGCCCAGAGGACGAATCCTACCGACTTTGCTGATCCCTTTATTTCATGTAGCGCCATCATCAGGTCAAATCTTTTATTTGTCCAGTACTTTTGTTTATGGCCAAATACCTAAATACCTAATGACATTCCCATCAGCCTCAGCTGCACTTTTTGTACTAATTAGCAAATGTTAGCATGCTAACATGATAAACTAAGGTGGTGAACATGGTAATCATTATAACTGCTTTGCATCAGCATGTGAGCATGCTGACATTAGCTTTTAGCTCAAAGAACGGCTGTGCTGCTAGCATGGCTGTAGTCTCGGAGTCTTGTATTTGTATAACATTAGCATCTACAGAATAGATATCTCAGGGTTGTACCCACTCTGTCGAAGCTGGGGAACACTCCGGTGGCACAGGATGTCAATGAACTTCCCCTCATCAGTTCCCCACTTCTTCTCCCCTGCTTCATACAGGGCCTGAGTGGAATTAGAATGAGTGTGAAAATACACAGTTTAAGACTATACTTTTTTCTGTTAAAAAGGCCTAAATATGCTGGTAATGGTTTACACAAAGTGCATCATGTCATTTAAAGGGGAGCCAAGTCAAGCATAGGAGAAGCCGGTTCAGAGCTGTGTTAACTGAGGTGAGTGGTACTTTCAAGTCCCATGAATATGTATGGTCAATTTAAGAATGTCAAACAATTGAACAAGTGTATGACACATAACTAAACCGATCTGCAGGGTGTCTTTAATGCCACTGCCCTTATTTCTTTACATCCACAAAACATCATTCACAAACTAACATCCTGTAGCCACATGAGCTTGGTGGCTACAGGATGTCATTGAAAAACACTTAAGTATTATCTGCTTGAGAAACTGGTTAACTACACGATGAACAATTCCACTGCAGTGAATATACCTTAGCATCTGCTTTAGCTTTGGCAGCATCCACGTTGGTGCTCTCGTCTCTCTTTCCCTGTGAGGATGGACAGAAGAACCGTTTGTGGTGCGTAGAATAAATCCAGTACATCTGGCATAACGTGCTGATTTAAGTGATAAACCTTTATAAATGGCATTTTAAAAACAGATTTCATAATAGAGACGACAAGCTTTGTGTAGAAAACACAACTGAAGACTGATTGTGTTGATTTCCATTCGTCTCACGAGACAATATGACATTTAGTTCTTGATCAAAATATGAAATCTTGAAGTGTAGGTTGACTTTTTGAGATGGGGTAGAAATGTTCAGAGCTGTGGCTACAGGAAGTTTAATGATTTTTACCTCATTCTCATTCGTTGGGAATGTGTTTCGGTAGCACCTCACTGTTTGAATTTAATGTACAGTACCTCAGCCAAGATGAGCAGTGCCTTTCCATAATCTCCAGACACCTCCGACTGCAGATCATGAATCATCGATCTTCCAGTTTCTTGAATGAAACGACACAATAGAGAAATAGACACATTACACCATAAATGTTTGCCAACTGTTTCACAATAATCAGAGTCACTATGTAACCAGTGAAATAAACACTTTTTGTTAAAGGCACTGACCTGCAAGGTATGCTTCAGACATGGCGTTCATTTGTCTGTTGGATCTCGAGGCAAAGATTTCTGTTAGCGTGCTCTCGGTGGTCCCTGCACCCTGTACATGATGCACGCGAGTGAATGATAATCGAGTGAAACTAATTACACTGAAACACATTACAAACACTGCAGGTGTATCAGCAGGCCAATACAGTTTCTGTTCATTCTACACAATCTCACCTTGATGGCTTTGATGACTTCACGACAGTCGTAGACAGCAGGAGGCGTCGCCAAGGCAACCAACAAGTCCTCAAAGTCTCCGTGAGTGTCGCCCTCCAGGTCAGCGACTAATGTCTGATGGAGGGAGGTTGATAAAAAAAGCACACAAATCTTACTTCACCATCATGAAACTCATGTTGGTCCGTGACTTTGTCACAACACTCAGAATTTATATTTTAAAAAGAAATCCATTTATTTACTCGTCCTGTAGCTTTCTCATAGGCCTTAGCAATAAGCTGACGCTGTGCGCTACTTCTTTGGGTCATCACCTCAATGAGTGTCTTTTCTGTCGTACCTATAGAGAAGAAGACAGGCTTATAGAGAAAGGCTTACCACTTTCACTGCACTTGGAGTTTGTGGGTTTACAACCTTATAAAAAACAGATATAAAACTCTCTGTGCTAACTGAGCGATTTATATGTTTGTCTGATGATGCTGATAATGGTAAGTCATTAACTTACCAAGGCCCTCTATGGCCTTCCTCAGCGCAGCCACATCTTCCTCCACTTTGAAGTTTGCCTTGTCCTTCACAGTCCCTCTTGCACTCGACTGATGAACACAGAAAACACTCACAGGCTCCGAACAATAACAATGTATCAACCAGTGACCACATTGTACATGCACATCACACCTCCATTTATGTTGTTTCCTATGATTATATCCTATTATAGTATTATAGTATTTTATATTCTATATTTATGGTCAGTATCCATTCAAGCAATGGCAATCATCATCATCATCATCGCCCTTCACACTAAATGATAAGAGTGTGTCCTACTTACTGTCACACTCAGTGAGGAGGGGGAGTCTAAGAGCAGGTCCAAGTCATTCTACAACACAAGTCAACACATATGCTTAAATTATGGCCTGTGTTCTTATATTTTAAGTCTAGAATGTAATTTAAATCATACGATCACTCAGACAGCCTATAACTACTCACCCAAACAGACATTGTGGATGTATAGAGAGAAGTCTTTAACTGTAGATAGAAGAGAAAGCAGACAGTATGAACATCTTCATATTACTGTGATATAATGTACTTCTGCTACTTCTGGTTGGTTTTATTCTCTTTCGGCACATTTGTCTTTCACTTCATCCTCTGATTTTCATTACTAACCCGTTTGGCATTCACTTCGGGTAACGTAAACTAATCCGCTGGCTTATTCTTCTAAATATCTTCGCATAAGTCCACAATAACTACTCTCGTTTGACAGTTAAAGAACTGGTTAAGCCAAACCAGCCAAATCAGCCCAGTGGACACGTATGTGTAAAGAGAAATACGCAATAGAAATCCCTGGGTCGACCATTACGATGTAAAATACAATTTCCCGATCCGGAAAGCACAAAATAAAGAAGGAAAAGAACATGGAACGCAGCCAGAGAATAAAGACGTGCTCACACATAAAGACAGTGATCAAAAGTCTGACAACTGCATGTTTTCGTCTTACCCTTAGTGAGACGGGATTAATGCCAGAGCAGGAATCTCACAGTGTGCCAAAACTCGCCACACCTTTCAGAGTGGAGAAGGAAACGCCCAGCATTGGCTCCAGGAAGCTGAATCATGGAGACGTTTTCCATAAACTCCTCCTCGTTTGTACACTAACATTACAGTCATGTGTCTTACACAGACATTAAAAGGCCTGTCTTCTCTTTAACTTGACAACCTTGTGCAACAATGTTACGTTATCCACCTCTCTAAACGTAACATCATCTGCTGGACAGCATTTCTATGTATTAAACACAACGTTGTAATGTCCTTAGAAGCCATTAGATGTTAGTGATAACCCAACAAGCTCTGTAATAACCTACAGTGAGTCCAAAGGCCTGTTTGCTCTCAGTGCTCGCGATATGAGAGGAAGGAAACTGAGAAACAGGAAAAAACTTTTCAATTGTCCTTATCTTTTAATGTCAACACTGAAGTAACTCTGGGCTGAGATCACATTTCTTTATCTATATTAAGGCCTGCCTCAGTCAGTCCACATCCTTCAAGAGAACTAAACCAGCCCTTTAATCCTAACTGTATTTCAGATGGAAATACTAATACATTATCGACTTTCGTGCAATTATGCAAAAACAATAAACCAATTAATGGTTCGTTTAGTCTGAAAATTCAAAGTTAGCTCAATTTAACAAAACTAGATGTGTATAACACACACAGCATCCAGCAGCTCACCACAGCATCCTACACCGGAGATCAATGAAAGAGAACCACGGCAACAAGGATCCGTCCACAAGGAGACACCGACGCCCTCTTGAGGACAGGCAGCAGTCGCCGATGTACCAGAGTAACAAACATCACCACTGATCCAGTGCATCCACAAATAAACGCATGGGATCCAGATAAGTTATGAAAGTTCTATAGTGAAGGGAGATGAACAGTGGCGACATCTTGTGGCAAATGGTAGAGGCTACAGAAGTGGCCTCTTCTGACAGATAAAGTTATGAGATCAAAAATGAAGTTTTGTGGATGATAGCACTGCCTAGATTTTTTGAAGTGGGTGTGGTTCATGTTTTCATGTTCATTGTGTTCTTGTAGAAATTACAAAATAATATAAATTTAGTCAAATACAACATGTTCATTTGAATGGGTGAATTATAACAAGCATAAAGGTTTGGGTTGTAAGGCTACTCCACGGATGGAGCTATAGATGTATTATAATAACAATAAGAAGTATTATTATTATTATAAATATTATAGTATATTATTATAAGAACTTATAATACATCCATAGACTACTCCGACTCCTTATGATTTTACACGAAACACATCCGCCTTGGCTCCACCTAACTCGTGACGCGTCTGTCCTACAGTAATAGATATTTTACCCTAAGTACAGTCTGCCAGGTAACCGTCCCAAAACCGTGACAACTGTCTGACGTCCGTTACATAGTCCAAATTCAACCCTATAGCTTAACCGTATTCCTACATCTTTATAATCAAAAAATAACCACCAGAAGGGTAAATCTTGCTGAAGAGAAGACTCCACGTTAGACAACGTGGAAGAAAAATCTGCCTGAAGTGTAAAACTCAGGGCAGTACGTCTAAGTCAGAAACGCCTACCAGCTCTTTGACAGCTCGGTACCCGACGTCAAGGTACTGTATAGCCGTAATGATACGTGTCATCGACCTTTTAACTGTATGGTTATCACTTAACACGGCGAGTAAACTATTTGTTTAGTACAATATGATGTATGGTGTTATTTATTTAGCTATTAAGATTGTTATCTAACTAAGCTGCATTGCTGACGGCGAACTAGCAACTTGTTAGCGGGCTAGCAACTGGGTACCTCCCAGCACAGTGACGGCTACCAAGCGTTAGCTACACTGTCTCACTGTGCCATCAATTTGGTAGCTACCTAAATATTTTCTTCATATTTCTGTACATTTCTTGTTTTAACAAGAAGTGTGCTGTTACCCCCGTGTAGACTCCCTCTAATTAGCCAGTGCTTCGTGGTCAGTCTTGTTTTTCTGTTCAGGGTAACGTCAACAGTCATTGTTTATCGAGGCTCAGCTGCAGCTAGTTGCCTCTTTTGTTTACATGGAAACTGTCAGCTGAAGTGCCCCGCGGGCACGTGGTGGTCGTAACAACACTGGATCAAATACAGAACAACCGCAGTGGAAATGGAGCTTGGAGGCAGCTAACGTTTATCGACGTTAGCCAAAACTCTCCAGCAAAGTGAGGATGACCGGGCTGAAGGAGAACAGCTGTGCCCGCTGGACTGTTTGATTTTGTGTGGGCGTTGGACAAAGGACAGGAGTTTGTTTGTCCACATTGAAGCTTAACCTGAGGCTGAAGACTACGCGAGGAGAACAGGAGATCAAATGTGCCGGGGACTGGCTCACACTTCTGCTGGGATGATGCTACAGACACTACTGATCACCGGTCTTCTTGGCTGGGCCAGATGTCTAGAGAGCCAGATCATGACACCAGAGGAGAAGACTGTAATCAGGTGAGGAATGCATGCATACATACACGTATAAAGCTGTTTATATGTGTTTGAGAATGAGCGTTTGTGGAAGTCTAAGCAGTGTTGTGAAAAATTTTAGTTTTTTTCTCATTTGATTCATTTATATTTTCTTTTTTGTTGTTGTTGCAGGGACGAGATTGTTGAAATGTTTGATCACGCTTACGGCAGTTACATGGTAAGGTGCTCCCTTTGATGTAAGAATTGTAATTACCACTACCTTTATGTTTACATGTCCCTACAGAGTGAAGTTATGAGTGTTTTGAAGGACAGGCCAATGTCAGTATTTGAGAATGTAAAGATCTGTGAAACAACACGTCAGCCAGTATACATTTGTTTTTATGAAACCTTTTTTAAAGGGTTAATTCTTTCAAATAATTAAGACAAAAATGTGTACCAAGTGGGGCAATTTACAGTTGTAAAATAAACTGTTCAGTGCTCTGTAGTGTACTAACTATGCACCAGTAACACCTCTGCTAGGAATCAATAGCCACTAAGTTGTGTAAGGCATTTAGCCTTAGGCTGCTAGTTTCATTATCCTCCTCAGCCTTCGTTCCTTAATGACACCTTTGCTGTAGACTATTAAATGAAGCTTGAAGACTGTTGCCGATGTTTGTGTTGCAGAAATATGCCTATCCAGCAGATGAGCTGATGCCTCTGAGCTGCAGGGGGAGAGTCCGTGGCCAGGAGCCCAATAGAGGGGACATAGATGACTCCTTGGGGAAGTAGGTTCATCATCAACAAACAAGCCATGTATTTTTACGGTCTCTTGAGAACATCCCCTCATAGAGCTGTGTTACAGTTGCTTTTTAAATTCCTATGTTATCAGAATCTATATATTTGCTTGATTGTGTCCAGTTTATCATATCAGACGCCACTTTATCCTTTGCCTGCTTTCAAGATTCACTCTCCACTTAGAATTGTAGAGATGGTTTTCTAATTTGTCATTAATAATCATATGTCCAAAATACATTTTTATGGAAGCAAAAATAAAAGAGAATGTAGATTTAACACAAAATGTGATATTTATGTAATGCCATCTTTTTTTTCAGGACTCATTTCTTTTTATGTATGCTGGTTCAAACAGATTTAATTTGACATGGAGAAGATGCCCTAGTTTTACAGGAATACATGAATTAGATGCTAATTTAAGTCAGCAAATTTACAAGAAAAAGGACTTACAGTACAATACATTTCACAGCAAATTCAACAGATTTGACATTTAACGCTCTGTGGATCATCACGAATCAAACTGGATCAGTGGCAAAGTGGGACACCAGCTCCACTGTGCTGTGCCAGAGGCTCTCATCTTAACACCTCTTCCTCCTTTTCTCTAGGTTTTCTCTCACACTGATTGACACCCTTGATACCCTGGTGGTGAGTTCTCTTTTCCTCCGTTTACGAGTATAAAAGCAGCTTGATCTGATTGTGTTTTTTCCCCCTGTTTCACAGTAGATTAATGTGTGTGTGTGTGTGTGTGTGTGTGTGTGTGTGTGTGTGTGTGTGTGTTCAGGTGTTAAACAAGCTTGATGAGTTTGAGGACGCAGTGAGGAAGGCCATGAGGGATGTACGCCTGGACAACGATGTGGTGGTGTCTGTTTTTGAGACCAACATCAGAGTTTTAGGGTATGAAACATGTTTGTGATTTATTTACTTTTGAACTGTTTGTATATATACTTTGTTATGCTCTTTTCAATAATAGAATAGTCTTTCAGTACAGCATATTACCGTTACTAGACAGAAATCTCCTGCTGTATGAAGCATCTCATCCTATCTCCTTCATCCATTTAACTCTCTCCAGAGGGCTCTTGGGAGCCCACGTGATGGCTGACCTGCTACGGCAGCGTGGGGAGAGGATGCTGTGGTATCGCGATGAGCTCCTACACATGGCCAAAGAGCTGGGCCACCGATTACTGCCTGCCTTTAACACCACAAGTGGCCTTCCCTACCCTAAGGTATGTGGTGGAAATCTGAAATAAAGTCCTAGATACACTTACCTTTTTTAATGGTTTATTATTAAGCTTTTGCAAGAGGGCACAATCACACAGCACAGGGTCTGTCAGTGACTGATCAAAGAGAGAACACTACAGTAGAGCTTTATAGGTTCAACTCATTTCACAGAAGATAAGATCAAGTAACATCAAAAACTTGTTTCAGCTGGTTTCATAAGGGATAGATACTGTCTGCGGTTATTTTGGCCTACAAAGGTTATATGCAGGGCACACTCATCACAACCATGGGCAGGAGATGGCTGTGAATCTCCACAATAATATATATTTCCATTACAGGTATCCCTTGTTTTATTTAATATCACAGGTTTGATTTTGAGTTGCATTATATGCAGATGGAGCAGACATCCAAACAGTGAAATCTTATCATGAATGGTCCTAAAATGTGATGCACTGCATTAATCTAGAAAAGTTCCTCACAGTCAGTGCACCGCAGAAAGAGCCAATGAACATCATATTACTTATTTTAGTCAGTAACTAAAAATAATTTGAGCTGACTGAAGGTTCATTTTTCATTTTTCGGTTTTCCAGGTGAACCTGCGTTATGGAGTCCTGAACCCACTTTCACGCACAGGCACTGAATCGGACACCTGCACAGCATGTGCTGGAACAATGATCCTGGAGTTTGCTGCCCTCAGCAGACTGTCAGGAGAATCTGTGTTTGAGGTAGTGCCTCTCTCTGCCTTTTTGTTTTATGTTTGTTTGTTTTAATACACCTCTAATGTGAAATTATGGAGATATAAGAGTGCAGTCAGTGTTCTTAGAAGTTCGAGCTGGTTATGAATGATGCCAGCTGTTGAAAGATTAAATCATATATGTTGTTGAAGTGTTTTTGCCAGAAAACATTTTAATATGTATTATTGTTTAACAGGAAAATGCCAGGAAGGCTCTGGATGTCCTCTGGGAGAGGAGACAGAGAGGAAGCGACTTGGTGGGGACTGTCATAAATATCCATAATGAAGAATGGGTCCGGAGGGGTGAGGCAGTTCAAACACACACATGCGCAGTTTAAAACCATCAAAACTTTGCGTTGGAAAGCTGGAACCACTCAAATTCTCACACAGACAGATACATGTTGATAATTCATAAAAACACATACAGCACACACACATTCCACTGCTCTGTACATGAGCCATACTATGGTAATCTGACCGACTGACGGCCTTCTCTCTTCTGTGTTTGCAGACAGTGGAGTTGGTGCTGGTATCGATTCATACTATGAATATTTGATGAAGGCTTACATTCTTCTAGGAGACAATGTTTTTCTTGAGAGGTTCAACATTGTAAGTCCTCCATCACTGCAAAAAAAGAAACCCATATCCATGCATTTCTACTCCCTGTTGCAACATAATTGGCCCACTTCTGGCCATTTTGTATATATTGTGATTGTGGCGCAAAGACATTCTTCTGTTCGCTAATATATTTTTCTTGATGTTTGTCTGCAACAGCACTACAGTGCCATTATGAAGTACATCAGTCAGCCTCCCCTGCTGCTCAATGTACACATGCACAACCCCACTGTGAGTGTGCGCAGCTGGATGGACTCTCTCCTGGCATTCTTCCCCGGCTTACAGGTCAGGGGTCCTGTCTTATGATTCCACTCGAGTCATCACATTTTTCTATCATCAGTAGAAAGGCGTAGCAATTGTTGCACATGTTTCTGGAGTGACATTTATTTCTCACACAGGTTTTGAGAGGAGATTTGAAACCAGCTATTGAGACTCATGAAATGCTTTACCAAGTCACCAAACAACACAAGTTTCTTCCAGAGGTAAAGGATCTGTGCTCATTTGTTTTATTTAATGACATATAGTGGACATATACAGACAAGATAACGTTTTTAAAACACTCAATGGTGGTGGGTAATATGGATAAAATCCATATTAAAATATGATATCACATATAGTACATTTTCAGGAAATCCAAGTAGGAACTTGAAACAATAATCAGATGGGAATGTTTGCTATTGCCTAATCAAATAAATCCATTGAATTTACTATGACAAATCAAGGTACATTTTTATAATAATCAAAAATCTTGAATATCCAATATTGCCGTTTTTACAACATTGCCTGCTATAACCAAATAAAATAGAAGTATTAAAGGGAGAATTATCTCAATAGTAAACCATCATTTCTACCACTAAATATATGTTCTCGTATCACTTAGCCCAATTCTCAACTCATTTCAGGTTAGAGTAGAACATATTCATACTAAAGTTGATGTGAAATGTATTAACAAATAGGTGTGCAGCAGCTGGAGCAATTCATCACAGTTTTACGATATATGATAAATATGGCAGGAAAAAAGTCATGACATAACACCAAGTCAAGTCTAATTTCTAATTTCTGGAAATCTGTTTATTAAGATAAGACAAGATAAGATGGTACTTTATTTATCCTGAGGGATATTTCTGAAATAATGTCAATAAAATATTTTTTACAAGAAGCCAGTGTCACTAACGCACTCTTGCTGTCTTTGCTTAATCGCCCTGCAGGCTTTCACCACAGAGTTCAGAGTTCATTGGGGCCAACACCTACTGAGACCAGAGTTTGCAGAAAGCACCTACTACCTCTATAAGGTTAAAGAAACTGACTTCAACTATATATTTATTTTATCTCTCTATATAAAAAAAAAAGTAACTTCAGGTCTGTTTATAAGTAAGCTAATTAATAAAATCACTTTACTCTTGCACTTTATACACATAGAGCTTTTTTCTAGCAAGCTTTAAGATGTGTGGTGGAGATGATGTTTTGATCTCCGCAGGCCACTGGCGACCCCTACTACCTCAGAGTGGGACAGTCCATTGTGGAAAAGCTCAATGCCTATGCCAGGGTGCCTTGTGGGTTTGCTGCTGTGCAAGATGTCCGAACTGGGATGCATGAAGACAGGTATACAAATGCCATTACACACAAGTTTACGCTGACATGTTATTAACATTCCCCATATGGAAGAGTAACATCCTGTTAAAGCCTTTCTGTTAATGACTGTTGTAATGGAACCTCAAATATCTCTCATGATCGTGTGACAGCATTGTTTGTTTCTGTGTATATGTATGTTTATGTGTGTAGGATGGACTCGTTCTTCCTGGCCGAGATGTTTAAATACCTGTACCTGCTGTTTTCGGAGAAGGGCGAGCTGCCCATCGATATTGACGACTACATCTTCACCACGGAGGCTCACCTTCTCCCTGTATCTCTCTCCACCACCAAGCCGGCCTGTCAAGGCAACAGTACGGTGAGAGCTCTCGCTTCATCACAGACACAGGAACACACATATTGCCTTTTTTAATTTTGAATGTCTGATTGATACAGGCTACATTTCAAAAACACATGACTGACATTTAACGTAAATAGTTATTTTTATTTATTGCCCTGATTTATAATGTATAATTGATATTATTCTGTATTGACACTTTGTTTGTTGTTATGTTGTGTAGCCTTTAATGACTTTTACTTAAAATGATAATTCACCCTTTTTAATATGTGAGTTGACAATATGAGTGTAGGAGCTGAAAAGTGTTTAACTGTCTGCATTACTTCAGGAGACTGTTCCTGTTTCTCAAGAAGATGATCTGTTCACACACTCCTGCCCCAGCATAGAGACGTTGTTCCCAAACAACCCCTCATTCGCCAAAACCATCCGGGACAGCTACAAGTACCTCACTGGGGTGGGACGAGCCTTCCATCCCTTACCTGTCAGGTGTGTCCAGTCGCATGGGGGCTTTTGATTTTGGAGTAAGAACCCTGCTGAGACCTGTTGGGCATGTTTCCTTTGAGTTTTAACTTGGGTGTGTTGTGTACTTTACAGGGAAATTGAACTACCGCTCTACGATAACGGCATGGAGCCAGTAGAGTTCTTGAAAAGCATGGGCATTTCTCTCACTCCGCTGAATGAGGTCACGGCACGAGACAGGGTATTTTATTTACTTTGTACTCTCCTCATGACCTGAAGTTCTGCATGTCTTTCTGCTTTTTTATTTTGTATCCCTGTATATAGTCAGCTCCAGAGCTTTAGGCAAGTGAGTTGTTTGCACTAGGCTCCGACATTGTCCTCTTGAACAGAAAACATCCCGTAAGAATGGATTCAGTGGATCAAATTGATTCCCTTTAAAACAGCCCTTTGTACCACTAAAGGAGCTAAGTATGTCATTTTATTGTGACTTTAGCATGTTTGTGTTGCATTGTGCAATGCGGGATGTATAGTAGCTTGGCTCTTAAATGAGCAATCATGGTATTTAAAAAGATCAATATATTAAAAATGTATGGTGATGGTTTATGATGGTCAAATAAGTCAGAAACAGTATTGTGCCCCAATATATGTACTTGTTTGAAAGTCCTTTCTTGCCCCTGAGTGAACCTACAGTGTGGGGGGGAAATGGGGACAAATATAAAATTTTCTCTGTTAGCAGTAGTGACAGTAAAGTACTGTGCTTTTCAAAGTTACTAAAGAGTTCATCCTAGCTGGTAGAACAAGTGAAAAACGATCACCAGGATGTTCTTTAGCAGGCGCCATTTTTATCTTCCTTTTGAGTTAAAAGTATGCAAAACAAGTTTTCAGGTCTCGATTTAAGACCTGACCAACGATGCACTCACAACAACAGCCTTTTGAACCGTACATTTTTATGATGTAAGCATGCTTCAGTGGAGCTGTCAAAACCGGTTAGTTACATAACCAATTATGTCTTTCAAATACAAATAACTGAGCAGCATGGATTTAGAAAATTGTAAGCCAAATTATATCTTTTTTACACATTTCTGCGTCATCTTATCAGCTATGCTATGCTCCGTTCTGTGTTTACTTAAGCAGTAAGAACGCCCCCTCTGGAATCACAAGGTTTCCAACAGTGAGGGGAAACGGGAAACATGTCAATCATAATAAATAGATTACCAATTTCATGTAGCGTGTTTAAATGGTTTATAAGCATTGGTTTAATTGCAACATTAATGGAGTGAAGATTGGGTCAAGATAATGAATGTACAGCTTAAAACCCGCCTTGAATGTAGATTCCATTATTATACAGTATACAGCACATTCCCTGATGAACCCTTATTAAATTGATGTTGGCATAATGTTATCATCCAACATCCCTGTCTTAACTTAAACATGACACTTTTGGAAAACAAGTTTAAAGTTTAAATGATCAATGACTATTATTTTCAATCAAGTTGTCTAAATATGAATCCCTTTTAGGAGCATAAAGGAGTGTACCGGGTCAAACTTGTAGCAGAAGTAAGGCAGACCCCGGAGGAGGAGGAGGTGGTGCCTCATGCTGTTCAGCTCATATCCCCCCCATTTCTGGGTAGGACGGTCCTAACAGCGGGACCTGCCAAGTTTGGAATGGACCTCACCAAGCAGGAGCACGGGGTGAGCTTCCAATGTGATAATAACATGGCCAAAACAGTTCTAGATACAGATTATCCCGAAATATGCAAACGTTACCCGTTTCGTTTAATCATCAATTGAAGAAATGAAATAACACACTCAAACTCTTGTGCTGTAGGTGAAGGGCAGCATAGTGAAAGCCTCCCCCTACACATCATGTGGACCAGTAGATAATACAGTTGAGCTTAAAGGCAACATCGCTCTGGCACTGCGTGGTGACTGCATGTTTGCTGCAAAGGCTCGTCGACTGCAGGACGCAGGAGCCATAGGAGTCATTTTTATAGGTAAGGATGAGAAGCTGAAACCACCTCAAAGCTCAGAACGCAGACGCTAGACTAACTGCCAAATACTGAAGCTAACACTGACATCAAAGAAATGAAATGGTTCCAAACATTCTGTTCCTTATTTTCCTTCTCAGACCACCGTGAGGGGAGCAATAGCGAGGAAACTCCCCTCTTCCAGATGGTCGGAGATGGCGATTCCACTGAAGACATCACCCTGCCGTTGGTCTTCCTGTTCAGCCGCGAGGGTACCGTGCTCACAGCTGCTCTGGAGGAACATCACAATGTAGATGTGCTGCTGCTGCCCAAGGAGAGGCAGCTGGGGCATGGTGAGGACCAGGATTTGGCGGGTGGGGGGGGGGGATTAAAGGTTACAGGATAAAGCTGGCAATGTTCTATGTTTTTGTTACTGGTAACAAATGCTATGAAAAGACCCAAACCAACAATGTGTTGGGTTATCTTTCAGTATTTTCCACCCCAGTCTGTCTTTGACGACATATCACTGCCAAAATCCGCGCATGCAAATGTAATGCTTGCATTTGCTACTCAAACAGCTGCCTGTGCATAATATTTTTACAAGCGCTTTCACAGCACTCGCATGCAGAATATTTCTGCTCGCAAGATTTTTTTGGCAGTAAGTGGGCAGATCTAGTAACCATTGTATCCCTAAATATAATTGGTGCTGTGAAAGCGCTCGCAAAAATAATGTGCGCACGGCTGTTTGAGTTGTGCATATATTGTCATACCTGCCTGAGCCCATTCATTCCTACAGAAGACATGAGATAATTTTTTCAAAAAAGCTAAATAAATACCTAAACGGCAGGGCACTGAAGTTTCTAAATAGGAATAAGAGTGTGAGTGAGTGTAAGCAAGTGTTTGATGATGTTTGATCTCTTCTGTCAGCATTCAAACTTGCACTGATTATTCAGAAGGCAAACTTCAAAATTACATCAAACGTCAAATCTTAGTTACTCTGTCTGATCAATCTTGATTCTTCTCTCTGTTCTTGTTCTAATTTTGCATATCCTTGGCTCTCCTCCTCATTGTCCAGCTAAGACAGAAAAACCCCTCGGCATGAACATCAAACTCCGCCTGGCAGAGGAGGGAGAGCTGGAGGAAGGAGCAGCCAGAATGCCCACCTTGGAGTTTGTCTTGGAGAAAGAAGAGGTGTTCCTTAAGGAAGAGGAGGAGGAAGAGCTCAGAGGACGACGACAATCGCAGCAGCAGCGCTTCTGCACGAAGGCTGCAGAAAATGACCGAAGTGAACCCTGTTCAGTTGATTTATCTCAAACCCAAAACTCCAATTGTGGACCAGACACAAACCCTTGACCACTGCTGATCCCAAAGCAGCCAGGTTCCCTACCGCTGATCCCTTGTCAGTTTCTGAATGGCATGTGCCTCAGAGCCCCTCACTGCCCTATGTGGAGGCCCTACGGACCCAGCCTGCATGTTTACAACCAATGGAGGAGACACACTGTTTGGCGTACAAGAAGAAGAGATGAAAGGAAACGAGGAGAGGAGAGGAGAGGAGAGGAGAGGAGAGGAGAGGAGAGAGAGAGAGAGAGAGAGAGAGAGAGAGAGAGAGAGAGAGAGAGAGAGAGAGAGAGAGAG
>JAVQJD010105872.1:0-28534 GCA_036023655.1 Nannoperca australis
ATATAGATATATATATATATATATATATATATATATATATCATCATAGTGTTGAAACTGTGTCCTGGTTGGCTGTTTGTCAGACCTTTTTTAGTTTTTCTCCAGCAGCTCCTGTGATCAGGGATTTAGTTACAAGCAGAAGGCTTACTCAGTTATATAGATCATCACAGGATAAACCCCTGAACTGCTTCCAATCTTGACCATAGACTGATGTCAAAAGACCGGTTCTAGGTTTTGCTGGGAAAGCATAGCAGACAAATCAGAAACCTGTTTTTTGGACCACACTCCGGTATGTGGAACTGAATCCTCAGCAGTTTCATACCCACATGACAAGCTATTAAGAGCTGACTGGTTAAATTTAGAGATCCTATCCAGTGTTGCCTCCCAAGTTCATGTTTGTGTGTTAAGATGGCAGCACAGCTGACAAGGAGCATATTTGAATTTTCAAGATGATATCAAGTGGTCTGTGTTTTTACAACATTGCACCACGACCTGACCTGAGAATAAATGTTTCTGTATGTTGATCTAAATAATATTGATGTGAAGTGAAACCAGACAAGATATCCTCTGGGATTTTGGTTGCCACAAGTGTGTGTGTTTTCTCTGCTTTACAGTATTACTATGATTTCTTTTAGTGGAAAGGCTGGAAAAAACAGCAACTGCCTCAACCTATTTGGTCATTTTATCGTCTTAACTACTAAATCCATTTTTCCAAATCTCATCTTATTCTTTTTTGTAAATACAGGCTAAAAACAAAATGTATTTTATCTATAGAGCTGAAATGATTTGTCAATTATTCCGAAAATCGATCAACAGAAAACTAATATTCAACAATTATGATAAATGAATAATCGTTTTGTTTTAGCAAAAATGTCCAAAACTCACTGGCTGCAACTTCTTTAAGAGTGAATGTTTTTCAATACATTTCTTTTGGTTTTGGATGGTTGGTCAAACAAATCCAGCAACTTAACGATGTCATTTTGTTTTGGCAAAAACTGTAACAAGCATTTTCTGACATTTTATAGACTAAATGGTTTATTGATTAATCGAGAAAATTATCTTCAGATAAATCTCTAATGTTAGTTGCAACCCTACATTGTGATTTTTTTTCCCTCTTCTGATTTTGTCAAAATTTCTCAGCCCAAACAATAGTATAAATATAATAATGGACATTAGTAGTGGATATTTTTAAATAAAACACCAGTGTTTCAGGATTAGTTTAGTTATGTATTTTGTCTTTAACTGATGAGCAATTGAGTAATTTAAACACCCGCAAGTGACAAGAGTCTGCCACTGACTGATTCCATTAATATCAATCAAATGTTACTTCATTGCATTACTCATAAATCACACAAATCGGGCCAACATCTTAATTGCCTCTCCGCTTTTTATCTTTATCAGTTGGTACCGAGCCAGTGCATGTAGTGAATAACAGTCTGGTTGCGTGTGTCCATTGTGTTGGGAAGAGATGGGCGTCGGCCGGCCCCCCTCATCTAATATTCAGCCTTGAGTGAAGGGGGGATGCTGAGCGTGAGCCAGGCAGTGCTTGTTGATACTGTGTGCGAGTGAGCGAGGGATAAAGATTGGTGTTGAATAGCCAAATAAATACAAGCTTCACCCTACACCAAGGTAAGGGGCTCTTCTGTTCACCTTTTTCCTCTTTCCTAGAGACCACATGTCACTCTTTTGGCAGCTTTAATCATTAGTTTGAATGGATTTTACAGTTTTTATTTATGTTTAAAAAAAATCTCTGCTAGTTTTTACTATGTGTTTTTTGCTGAAAGGATGTGTGTGTGTGTGTGTGTGTGAGCGCTCATCTAATCATTGCTCAACAGAGAGAGAGCCAAATGTTTACTGATTGGTTGTTGTGTGGAGTTATCGTCCACCCATTGTGCTGAGAGACAAGGAGCTGAGGAGGGTGTGTCAACAGGCTCCTATTGCCTTCACTGTACACAAAGGATTTTTCCCCCTCATTTATGTGTGATACTGTCTGATATGGGAGAGCAGTTGGCAGGTGATCCCTGGCTGAAGAAACAGGGTCATACTTATTGATTAAACAAATAATATGTAGTTATTCATTGATTGGCCACTTTGAATTTGATTGAAATGACTGCTTTTGGGCCTTTGGACTTACAGCCCTACAGACATGTGACATTGAAGCATTTATTGACCTGAGCCTGAGCTGCTTGTCTCGAAGAATATGTTGAAATATTGAGCAGCATGTTTGCTTGCTAGTCTTTATGCTAAACCCATTGCCAAGGCAAGTTGCAAGCAGTGGATGGAGCTGATTAATTCTATATTCCTGTGGCAGGAAGTAAGTCTGACCATGATGGAAGAGCCCAACATCATGAATCCTTAATAAGTTTTTCATTGATTGGCTGGAACACCACTAGAGCAAAAACATAATGTGTAAGGGTGTGTTCTTTTGTCAGGTGAAATAATACATGAAATGTCTTTTGAAGCGTTCACATTTTACAGAATTTTAAATATCTTATCTTGCCAGTGCAGAATAGTTACAGAATATTTGAGTGCTCCTGTTGAACTCCAGGGTAAAATTGGCTTAAAATGGCTCAGCGAATAGAGGTACAGGCTAGTCTGTGTCTGGGTTTTTAAATAATTCTTTAGAATGGTGCAACCTAATTATAGATAATCTCCCCAAAGTGGGCCGACTGCACTGATTTGTCAGATGCAATTGCCTAACTGCGCCTCACTGCTATTTTCCCATCAATGCAAAGCAGTTTCAGTGAAATCGTGTGCAACTGTGCACCTATTGCACTTTAAGGCGCTTTAGATAAAGCAGCACTTTTTTTGTTTAGTTCCATAAAGCCAAATTTAAGGTAGTGGAGGGGGATATGACTGAGGTAGGTCTTGATATAATTGGAGCACACGGTAGAGTGCACCAATTGTCCAAGTCGTCATTATATCAAAGGATCAAAGTTTAAAGACTATTGTTTGTCTTCCAATGACTTAGAAGTTATACTGCGCAGTTTTCAGCATGAGCAGGCAGACTGAACTAAACTGAAGTGAACTGAGTGCCCCTGTTAGCTCTTGTGTACTGAGCGTGTGCAGTGCATTGTGTAACCGTACGTTTACATTCTGGTTGAAACGGACACAAATAACTATGTCCTAAAGTTTGAGGAATCTTTTGAGGAATCTTTTTGTGGCAGTCCGCTTCATCTGCGTGCGTGCGTGCGTGCGTGCGTGCGTGTGTGCGTGTGCGTGTGTGTGTGTGTGGGGCAGTGAAGCCAGACACAGGTGCTTTGCCAAATGACACTTTCTGACTACCTGCTTTGACTTTAAAAAGTAAAAAAACAAATACATGGAAACAATGCATATGCAAATACCAGCGAGCGCACACACAGGCAATCCCATAATGGTAACATATTTGTTCACTAAATCTACGTTTATGCAGGTGAATTTGATTTTGATTGATTGTTTTTTCAAAATATATATATACCTGCATATGCTTTTTAAGGTATGCCTCTTTTCTGATTGTATGTCATTATGTTTATAGCTGGGCAAAATGATTCAGGCTCTGTTTTTGGTTTTGTATGAGTGAGTTTGTGCGTGTGAGCTGTGTTTGGACGCTACTTGTTTATTCCCCAGCATCACTTCAAAGATACACCACACCCTCTTCTTTCTAGCTTTGATTTAACGACTCTGCTTCTCTCTTAGTAGTGTTGTACATTTTGCTGTGCAGGCCAGATAGATGCTGTTGGTGTCTATAGCCTTCTTGCTGATCTGCTTCCCTCTCGCTCTGCAGTGGTGTACAGGTGGTTAGCACTCAGCCATGGATACCACCACTTCCCTGAAGATGACCTCTCTGGCCGTCCAGAGTCTGTTCAGCTACGTGGAGGAGGAGAACCTGGCTGCCATCAAGGCACATTTGGACAAGTTCAAAGATGTGGACAGCAGGAGTGATGTAAGTCAGCCATTATAGAGTCTGTATGAAGTAATGAGAGGATCTTTGAGATCACATAACAAGTGTTTTGCCGGAAATTCTAGAATCGGTTGTGAAGCTGTAAGGAAATATTACTACTGAAACTGATTGTAATGCAATTTGCAAAGAAACTTACACAGTACTTGCATGATATCGTGTATTAGATCACTTTATAGAGATCTGATTTTACTTTTACATTTAGGGCTCAAAACAGCCACAATAAATTAACTTCGATTTATTGAAGTAAAATAATAAACATGAAAACTTCAAAGGGGGGGCAAATATTGTTTGTAGGCACTAAGTAGTAAAACTTAACACTGGTGTAATTAAACAAATGGAGGCTTTGGTGGGGTATGTGGAAAGCCAGGACTACTTCCACTCTACCTGTGCAGTATTTTGAACTGCACATGTAGTCTGTTCTTATCTACAAAGAACTGATCTCAATAAATCGTATTGTCTGTGTATCCAAAGGCTGATATAGCTCGTTCCATCCAAACAAAAACACATCATTGTGAGCCATACTGTTGCACTGGGTGACCCGCCCCTTTGTTTCCATGACCATGGGCACTCGGTTTATTTTTAGAGAGAAGTCGGAAAGTATTGAGAGATGAACTAACTGGCTGCTGGTTTTGGTCTTTTCATGAGATTTGTTGACAGTTATAAAAATATAGAATAACACCATTTGTATCCTTTAACCTGACTGAGGAAAAAAAAGACTGACTAAAATATTTTGATGGAAGGCCATGTTGCATTAAGGGATCGTTCATCTGGTTGTCTTGCAGTATAGGATTAGCGGTAAATCATCAAATACTATCACTGCCTGCCCCTTTCGTTCTTATTGAGAACAGTGTAATTAATTTGTTTGTTGAAATATGAATCACAGTTTCCGTTTCTTCCCTCGCTGCTTGTTTCAGAACGGACAGACTCCCCTGATGGTGGCGGCAGAGCAGGGCAATCTGGAGATAACACAAGAGCTCATTAGGAGAGGAGCCAACATTAACTTGGATGATGTTGTAAGCATGCACGCGCGCGCACACACACACACACACACACACACACACAACCTCTCAAACTGCCTAATACGAACACAACCTCGCACACTCAGGTGCACGTGGTGTTACAGAGCGCGCAGGAGCCCAGGCACAGGTGAAAAACAACGCGGTCATTTTAACCACATCATCCACCTGCCAAAGGAGACGTTGCTGTTCCATCTTGCTGATCTCACCACACTTGGACTTAGTCCACAGCTATTATGAGCCATCATGAGCCATCATGAGCCATAATGACAACTTATTACACGCTTTTACCTTCACTCTTTTGACTAAATGACAGGATCCACTTGCTGGCCAACACCCTGTGCCTGCGGAAGCCAGCCCTCCCCACATGCACACACTCACGCATGTATCCTCCCATTTAGGAACACGCACGCATGCTCACACACTGCACCTCTCATTAACCTCTCACGTACATGTAACCTGCTATTACACATGGCACACTCAAACTCGCGCTCACTCTCACACTAATGCAGAAGAAGAAAGGAGAAACATTACATACTGAAGTCACTCTTGTCTTTCACACTTTACTCTCTGAAACTCTGTCCATGCGACACCGTGTTCCCATGAGCACCTGGTATGACCAGCTGGTAGGTACAGTACAGTTTGACGGTTCCCGGGGGGTCCCACGTAGAACTCAAACAGGCGCTTGTCCCACTGGATTTGGAGTCTGATGGGAGTTCCCAGGGTAACAGGTTGTCTGTGTGTGCAGGACTGCTGGACGGCATTGATCTCGGCAGCTAAGGAGGGCCACATCGAGGTGGTGAGGGAACTGCTGGAGAACAATGCTAACGTGGAGCATCGAGACATGGTGAGAATATAGCGAGTCACTGGCGTTTTATTCATTTAAAATCTGCTGTTAACACAAAGTGACTTTTTTTTAAATATATGACAAACTTAATTGTAACATGCCATTATACAAAACTGTATACTGAACGATAATAATTATATCATGTTCTCCGGAAAGGCCTCGCAGCGTTATCAATATTGAGTCACAAAAATAGTACTAATGAATAGTAATGTATCCTCACTGCCAAAATGACATGACTATTTATTCTTATAGGAAAAAGATGTGATAGCTAAACAACATGGAACAATGCTGTGTCAAACTAAACTTTCAGAGGTTGATTAACAAGCTTCTCAAACTTGTACTGGACGTTGACTCTTGTCTTTATACAATTCAAAATATAATAATGTTATGACGTCTTGATTGTATGAACATTAATGGTTTCTGAAAAAAGCCATGACCCATGTGCTGCTCGAACAGGACGATCCATTAGCCTTAAAATGGACATAAAATGAAATTACTTTATATGGTATGGCTCCCCTCCCCTGGTAGTAATCCCATTTACTGAGCTCTAGTTGTCTCTGCATGGAGCAGTGATATGATTTTAGTCTTGGGATCTAGACTTGCCAGAGGCAGACAGTTGTCTGCAGAATATCTGTAGCAGCTGTTTTGTATTATTCATACAGGGACCATTGGCCACATGCTGATGAGATACACATCGTTTGTTTGGTATTAGTTGTGATGTAGATGTTCCAGGTCAAGAGTCAATGTGCATTTCCAGCAGCTAGAAATGCTAAAAACGTTCCTAATGAGCAGTAACTATCAGTCTATCTGTAAATAATGTATTCAATTTCTATTACTCAATGATTCCACTTTTTTTTTATTTCCTCCACAATTTGAGGCATTTAGAGTTTAATAAAATCCTTGAACTTTGTGACTGCGACTTATTACCATGCGAGGCGTGTCTAAGCTGCACAGGGCAGATCACAGCCAGTCATCACAGTGGGATTCTAATATCGCACACTGTGTGATATTGTTCACTCACTGGAAAGTGTGTCACACCAGGTGTAAATAGCACATTTCCTACCACAAAATCTGCTTAGATTTGACCTATTTGACCTACAGTTTTATGCCCATATGCCTGTATGTTCAGAATATTACATACACAGTATATATTCTGTGTGTAGACCTGTTGTGTATGAATTAACAAATGTGTGTGTATCCTACACAGGGAGGTTGGACTGCTCTCATGTGGGCAGCCTATAAAGGTCGTACAGATGTGGCCCAGCTGCTCTTGGACAAAGGAGCTAACCCCAACATCACTGGGCAGGTATTGAGACCGGACACACTGTATTTCTTCTTGGTTGCCCCATAATAATAGCATCACTGGCATCTATTGTTTTTTTATTGCACAGTTATTTAACTGCACAGATAATAGGTTTTAGGTATGTTTACAGTGCACAACATATGTTAATTTTGTTGAACACTTTTTAAAAACTGAATCTGATTGCTCCGTGTAAATGTGTGCAATGTTTCAGCTCGCTTGTTATAAACTGCTATAAAAATGTGTTGTTACGGTCAGTAAGCATAACTTTGGAGTAACAAGAATGTGAACACAACCACTGCCCTGCTCTTCACCTGCACAATGCCTCCGTCATCATCTGCTGTTTCAGTCATGTGAGGTGGCTTAAAGCGTTAGTTCAACCGCAGGCCTGACACTGATCATTAGTTACTGTCAGCATGACTTCACCCCTGTCCTCCCGCCCCAACAGTACAGCGTCTACCCCATTATCTGGGCGGCAGGTCGAGGCCACGCTGAGATTGTTCATCTCCTGCTGCAGCACGGAGCCAAGGTCAACTGCTCGGACAAGGTAACTACATACTGACAGATGTTCGTCATTTGGATGTTTTTAATCACACAGTAGATGTAGTTAGTGTAATGAGCTTAAAAGATTCTTCCTTCATAATTATTTACAAATCCCTGGGTTGTTGACTAAATCATCATCATGTCTCATCATATGTTCTTCTTTTCCTCGCAGTATGGTACCACTCCTTTGATCTGGGCAGCCAGGAAGGGCCACTATGACAGTGTGATGCACCTTCTGGCCAACGGAGCTGATGTAGACCAAGAAGGAGCGGTAAGTAGGTTGTAGATTTCCTGTGAGTGGTTGTTTGCTATTTGCCAGTGGCATTCAATAGAGAACCAACCCTATCATGCTTTCATCTAGACTTCTCAAAGTTTGACTTTATAAAGACGCATTGGCCTTTTTTTAGAAACTGCATTCTCTGTTGTTGTCTATGTGACTAGTTAATGATATTGATTAATAGTCGAGCTGCAGTTTGCATTTGTAGTTGACATCATTTTAAATAAGACAATATTTAAATATTTTATTTAGTGTAGAATATCTGTCATAGTTCAAAAGAGTCAAGATGAGATTAAAGTGCAGTAGAACTGCTGTTTACGAACTAAGTTTGATCACAATATCTGCACAATAATTGCCGCTTTTATTGTCACAGATCTAAGATATATGTCTTAAAAGTTTGGAAAGCTTTTGAATGTTTGAAATCTGGAAGTTTTTGAGTGCAAATACCCATTTTGCTGTGCTTTCTATATGACTTTTCACCTGCAGTTAGTTCTAGCATAATATTTGGCAAACAGTTTGAATATTAAAATTGATTTGGTAGTCTGAACAGGTAGCTTAATCGCTGAGCAAGTCAAATGTACTTTTGCGTTCATTGTGGGTGCCACGACACACAAAGCGGTCTGTCCTCACAAGTGTAGTTTTTACACAATCAAGATTTAATGCTTTCAAGCACCCCAAACGCGTTAGTAAACTGCAATATTAAATAATTGATTGCATCTATGCTGCAGCGCATCTGTGCTCCTTTGTGTCATGTTGCATCTGTCACAAAACTGAACGATGCGATGGTTTGATACAATAATCAGATGAAACTATAGTGGCTAATGTTGCAGAGCAGTTAATTCATATGTGATTAAGATACACCAGTGCCTGGAAAAATATAAGTTATTGGGCTGACTAAATATGTCAATAATAAACTGTCATTAAGCCCATCTCCCAGAGCTGCTGAAATTAACTGATAGCTTTTGGGAAATACACTTTAATCTTCAGCCATAAATTATTAAACACCAACCAAAACCTCAACACCCAGTCAGGTATAGAGAAACGAGTGTCATGTTGAAATGTTAGTGTTAGAGAGACCTTCAGATCAGCATTTAAATTCCTTCTTTCTGTGTCTTTTCAGAACTCAATGACGGCTCTGATTGTGGCAGTGAAAGGTGGCTATACAGAGGTTGTTAAGGAGCTGCTTAAGAGGAACCCAAATGTCAATATGACCGACAAGGACGGTAACACAGCCCTGGCCATTGCTGCCAAGGAGGGACACACAGAGATTGTCCAGGACCTCCTTGACGCCGGCACTTATGTCAATATCCTAGACAGGGTGAGGCCCCCCTAGAGCAGCATTACAAGCTTGCTGTTTGGAGATGTGAAGGAGTGGTTGATAAGAAATACAACTAATGTCTCTTTCTGTGTCTGTTTTTCTTTTCTGTCTCTCTTTCACCATGTCTTTCAGAGTGGGGAGACGATGCTGATTGGAGCAGTGAGAGGAGGTCATGTGGAGATAGTCCGAGCTCTACTGAACAAATACGCTGACATTGACGTCAGGGGCCAGGTAGGAGCTCCTCTCCCACTATCATTGCTGTTTAAAGACAAGCAGGAGGCCTTCTCTTGTTCTCTGTGTGGAATGTCACACTGCTACTCAATACTGTTAATGTAGCTCTGTTTCTGTCCCATGGATTAAAGTGAACTTTAATCCATGGGTTAGAATAACACAAGTGTTATTGCTATACTAACAGACAAATGTCAATTCCTTATGCATAATGCTACACATTATACATATACTATGCACAAAGAAATAATAAATAATATACTGCATTCTCAGCTATGCACACTGGTCCATATGCCTTTTTTTGTATTTCAGACAGGGTTTATTTTTTCTGAGATAAACAAACTAGTTTTTGCCCTGTCTTTTCCGCATCAGGATGGAAAGACTGCCCTCTACTGGGGAGTGGAGAAAGGCAACGCTACCATGGTGAGAGACATCCTGCAGTGTAACCCTGACACAGAGAGCTGCACTAAGGTAAGGCACACTCAGTAGTAAAGCAGTAAAACACTTAAAATGTCTTGATTGTTACTTGTAAAGCATCATGTATTTCTCCTGATTTCTCATATACCGAGTTTAAAACAAAAGTATTTATAGTCTAAAAATCTTTAAAAATGCTTCCCAGAAATGCAGTAAAACATCATACCTATTCCCTTATAACAGGATACCCTAGACTGTCTTTCCAGTGGTATCTTTTTTCCCCTGTGTAATGGGTTGATTAACTGTAAGTTTAAAGGTCGAAGGTGTATTGACTTTTGTGTTCAAAATACATTTCAGAATGATATTCATGAAATGTTGTGTATCTCTATCTGTGTTTTAGGAGGGTGAGACCCCACTTATCAAAGCCACAAAAATGAGGAACATAGAGATAGTGGAACTGCTGCTGGATAAAGGAGCCAAGGTGTCAGCACTGGACAAGGTACTTTTTAAAACACATGATACACACTTATGCAGAAAAACAAAGCTGTACTTTTATAGTGGTATTTTATTATTTAGGTGTTTTTCTGATCTGTCAAAAACAGCAATTAGTTAATTCTGTGTTTTTCTGCACCCAGAAAGGAGACACGCCCCTCCACATCGCCATCCGAGGGCGAAGCCGAAAGTTGGCCGAGCTGCTGCTGAGGAACCCTAAAGATGGCCGCCTGCTTTACCGCCCCAACAAAGCTGGAGAGACACCATACAACATCGACTGCACCCACCAGAAAAGCATCCTCACGCAGATATTTGGAGCCAGTATGACTCGTTCCTCCATTTCATTTAGAAAGAATCGAGTTCATAGCGTTGGGGGTAGAAATCTGAATGAATTTAATGTATTTAAATTCTCATTTTCTTTCTTTTTGCACGGTTTGTTTTTTCTCTCTCTCTTTCTCTCTCAGAGCACCTCTCTCCCTCCGAGTCAGATGGAGACATGTTGGGTTATGACCTGTATAGCAGTGCTCTAGCCGACATCCTCAGTGAGCCCACCATGCAGCCACCTATCTGTGTTGGACTGTACGCTCAGTGGGGCAGCGGAAAGTCTTTCCTTCTTAAGAAGCTGGAGGGTATGTCAGCCCACAGCATTAAAATCTGTCTCCGATAAAGAAGAAAAGTATCGAACTCTTTCCTCAGTTTCTTTAATCCTTCTGTAACACGTAAAGTTAAAATGGTTAATGAGTTTATTTCATATTGCTTCATATCCTCACAAAGTGTCTTATATTTTAATCTCCTGTTATATTTTCACTTATTTTTCTTTCCTCCATCAGATGAGATGAAGACCTTTGCAGGCCAGCAGATAGAGCCGTTGTTCCAGTTCTCTTGGCTGGTGGTCTTCCTCACCCTGCTTCTCTGTGGATCAGTGGCCGCGGTTCTGGGCTTTACTGTTGATCCCAAGCTGGCAATTGCCGTGTCCCTCAGTCTCCTCGCCCTGCTCTACATCTTTTTTGGTGAGAAGACAGAACTAGATCTAGAAATGCAATACTGATTCAAAAACTGAAGACGGAGAAAAATACATTCTGTTTCTTCTGACCTGCTACACGTTGCGCATGCTCTTTGGAACTTGTTGAATTATAAGACGGCATATTTTTGTGTTCTGCTTTCAGGACCGCAGAAGGGAGTTCTAAATTAAATAGACATTCTTATGTATATGTTTGTACAAAGCTGTTACCAAACAAATGCCACCTAAAATAAATTTCTGATTATTAAGAAAACAAAAATAATACTAATACTAATACATTTATTTACACAAAGTGAACCTGAAACTGCTCTGCTCACTAGAGTGTGCTATTACACAACCAATATCAAAGGTGATGAAGACTTGTTATTGCACTTACTGATGTTTATGAATAGAACTTATCATGGGAATAATGAAATGTTATGTTTTGGCTCATTACCTCACTAAAAAGCTAAAACAATTCCTCTTCTACTGTCTTTAGTGTTGGTGTACTTTGGAAGTCGGCGTGAGAGGGAGAGCTGGAACTGGGCGTGGGTCATCAGCACCCGTCTGGCACGCCAGGTCGGTTACCTGGAGCTGCTGCTTAAACTGATGTTTGTCAACCCCCCTGAACTTCCTGAACAGACCACCCGCGCACTGCCTGTCAGGTGATAGTGACAGACACAACACTAACATGTGCAATTGCACACTGCATTTATTATGAGTTGTAAAATTATAGTAAGACTATTACATCTATTATTGCAGTGTTGTCAACATTGTTAAAATGAATCTTTTTCTGTGTAACTGAGCAGATCAAAGCATCATTTCTCTTTCTCACATGTCGCACAGGTTCTTGTTCACGGATTATAACCGTCTGTCCAGTGTAGGAGGGGAGACCTCCATAGCTGAGATGATTGCCACGCTCTCAGACGCGTGTGAGAGGGAGTTTGGCTTTATGGCCACCAGGCTCTTCAGGGTTTTCAAAAACGATGAGATCCAAGGTGATGTCCCTGTCTTTGGTTTTAAATGACATGTAATGACCTTTCAGTCAGCACAGAAAAGAAGATTTTTACGTTTGCAATTACGAGCTTGCATTAATGTAATATCAGTGCTGACAAATTAAAATATTTATGCACACTGTGCAGTTTTTGTAGACTGTAAAAACATAATTTAAAGATGTGAAACAGATCTCTATTTAATAACAGTAAATCAGGTTTCATGGTATATACTTGCATCACTGCAAAATTAAACTGAGAAAGCATAATGGAGCTTTTGTAAGTGTAACCAGTGCTTAAAATGAATTAACTGTTTATACAGTCTTTTCTCTATTTACTACATACCTTTTGAATTATTTGAATATGTGAAGGTGGTGGTAATTCCAGTCTGCATAGAAAATATAGGTTTTCTTTGTGTTTTGTACTCTGAAGCGCATCTTTCTCACATTATTCCCTACCTTCCTCTTGTACCTCAGGTAAAAAGTGGAAGAAAACATGTTGTGTTCCCTCCTTTGTGCTGTTTGCGTTGACACTGGGATGTCTGATCACTGGTATGGCCCTGTTGGTCATCTTTAAGGTTGGTTAGAGCAATGAACCAGCGACCCTGCATTTATACAATATGCGTTCTAAACACTATGTCACTGGATGACCCTGTAATCAGTTTTAATGTTTTTATTTCCCAGGTGAACCCTCAGAACTTGACAGTAAATGCAGTGCTCATAGCCATGGCCAGTGTGGTGGGCCTGGCCCTACTGCTCAACTGTAGAACCTGGTGGCAGGTGGCCGACTCTGTCCTCAACTCCCAGAGGAAACGGCTGCACAGTGCTGCCAACAACTTGCATAAACTTAAGAGTGAAGGATTTATGAAGGTAGACTAATTCACTTAAGTCATTGTACCTAATCATGGATGACTGGAAATCCTTTGACATCCTGTTGTCATGGCTAAAGGGGAATTCCATTTGATTATGAAGTTATAGAGCTGTTGTTCCTAATCCAAATTAATTTCCTTTCTCACATAAACATTGAAAATGAAATTGATTTGAGCCATTTATTTGTTTCCCCTGTCTCACACCAGGTTCTGAAGCATGAAGTGGAGCTAATGTCAAAAATGGCCAAAACCATTGATGGCTTTACCCAGAACCAGACTCGCATGGCCGTCATCATCGATGGACTGGACGCCTGCGAGCAGGACAAAGTGCTCCAGATGCTGGACACGGTGTGTGTTTGCACATGCTTATGTGCTTGGGCACATCAATGAGTGCAGCTTCCAACAAGATAATATGAAGGAATCATTTTTTATAATTATAATTTTTTTTTTACATCTGTCACTCAAGCAAATTTATAACCACGAGATAGACAGTAGAGCAGCTGCCACGTGGTCTTTCACCTGTGCACACAGAGCATCTCCAGTAGGCTACTGTGCAGCCACCATGGTGTTCCCAGCTGTTTCAGCTCGCCTTTAAGTTAAGATATTCCTACCAGCTGCTGTAATAGAATTTCCTTTAGCCAAATTATATTATTTTGTTGAAGTAATCCCACAGAAGATGGCTACCTCCTGTGGACTAATGTAATCTTTTCATCTCTGCAAGCACCTCCCAGCACTCTGAAATCCATTTTTTGGATTTCAGAGTGCTAATGAACAAAATCTTTTTTTCTTTCTTCAGTCTGTGTACCTTTCCTACCAGAATATGCGCATTAAAGGTGCAGATCACGTGATGGTGCTTTAGTAGATGTTGCTGACAGCTGCTGTAGACACAGAGGTTTATCATCCTGTCTGGCTATGGGTGCTGGCCAGGGGTTAACAAACCATATATGCATGTAGCACAAATCGATGTCCTGTGACAGTTGGACAATGTCCCTTAGTTAGCAGAGTGGAAATCCCCTACACCATGTGCTGCGGACAGTCGGCTCTCACAGGGATCATTAAGTTTAAGTACTCCAGCTCACTGTTGCCTCTAGCTGTCACATTGTTGATTGATTAGATTGTAACTAGCATTTTTGACATTAAAGTAACAGATACTCCACAGAGGGATCTGCTCTGCTGTGCTAAAAACTCAGTTCAGTTTCATAAACAGAAGTACAACAGGCTGATGTGAACAAATAAAGATGGTGAAAGATTTCTTTTACACGCCAACTTATTGTTTCTTTCTCATTCCAGGTGAGGGTACTCTTCTCCAAAGGCCCTTTTATCTCCATCTTTGCCAGCGACCCCCATATTATCATCAAAGCTATCAACCAAAACCTCAACAGTGTGCTGAGAGACTCCAACATCAATGGACATGACTACATGAGGAACATCGTTCACCTGCCAGTATTCCTCAACAGTAGAGGCCTCAGTACGGCCAAAAAGCTCTGCATGGTGGCCCCCACCAACGGAGAGGCATTACCTGCTGAGGGTAAGGAAAAGGGCTAACATGCATAATATTGTACTGTATACACATATATGGAGGCTTGAACACAGTTTTGGGCCGTGAATTCTATTAGAATTAAGACGTATAATATTTGGTGATCATTTTTTCCTTAAACGCATTGGACAGCTGTTATTCTCCCTCTCCCTCTCTCTCTCGCTCTCTCTCTCTCCAGGATGGCATGAAGACGTAGACAGGAAGATGTCTCAGACCAGCCTGGGCCAAGACCAGGCCAAGTTTGGCAGCAAGAACACCCTAAACCGCAGGGTAACAGCTATTCAAGTCAAGTTTATTTGTATAGGCCAATATTGCATACAATGTTCTGTTGGGCTTTACAGCCCTACATCAATGGTTCCCAAGCTCTCTAACTTTGGGACCTTGGGGGAGGCAGTTCAGAGATAGATCTCAGATGACAGGGGGTGTAATATGAGTTGTAGATGGAAGAATGGTAATAATAATGGAAAGACAATAATAAAAGTACAATTAAATCCAAATTAAATATGCCAAGACCGATATATCAAGCACTCATCACTCTAAATAGACACAGTTCCCCACCCTAACCAACCACCAAATCAGAAAAGCCAACAATAATAACAAATAGCTGATAAAATGGAGACAGATGTGTTGTTCATAGAACAAGGTAAAATACATTTGTTTTCCCACCACACAGTCGTGCCTTTTCTGGAAATATCATTAAGCTGGAAATGAATGCTTGATATCCCGACATTAATCAAACACAATTAAAATGTAGTTCGTTCACCACAACTAGAATAGAAAACATCGGATTAGGGAGATGCTGCCTTAGAAACCCTCACTGCTCTCTTTTCTTGGCCTCCTCCCTGAAGGGGGGTGGAGGTTTGGTTGGGGGCGTTCAGTAGAGGCGGGGTGTTGGCAGGCAGGCAGTGCAGAGGCCAGAGGACAGAAGGAGACACACGGAGACGAAAAGAGAGAGGTGCTCGGTGTGCGGCCAAGGTTCCTGGTGTAATTGATGTAATGACTGTTTATCCTTCCTGCTGCGTTGCCACAGCCTAATGACAAGGCCTAGCAGCAGTGGGTCCCTGTGACAAAACACTGGCACCAGGTCTGCTGGCAGGAGGCTAAGTGACTCTGCTGCTGTCGCTGATGCCTTCCTCCCCCCCCTGTGAGACCTTCCCCCTGCCCCTCCTTCCTTCCCGCCTCCCTCTCTTGTTTGTTTGTTTGACATTTGTTTGTACCATGGGTTTATCTAGTACCCTCAATTATTGGTGGTAGCTCTTTTATTATTGGGCGGCATGCTCTTTTTATTTGCCCTCCGCCACTAGCTAGCTCTTGGCAGGAGAGGCGTCTTTCTACAAGTGGAGATTAAAATGAGGGCAAGAGGGGAAAATGAATTAGTGGCTCTCCGTTTTCATGTGGCTTCTCAAGTTGTGGACGACATTGGGAGCATCTCTACCATCTTATGTCCATTTATTGGAATCTTCTTTATGAGGGAAATACGCACTACCTGGAACTCAACGTTCAGTATTTTAAAAAATAAATAAAGGAACCACCCTGTCAGAGTAAATTTTTCACAGAATGATTGAACAGGAAGAAAAAGAGGAATCAGAAGTAAACTAATACAAAAACAATCATCTAAATTAAGCACTCAATCCATTAAACTACAGTAAAAGCAAATGTTGGCCACACAGGGCTTTTCTGTATGATCGACCTTTTCAGTTCTCACTGAGTGGTGGCCATATGTTTCGCCTCTCTGAGAAAGAGGTCATGAGACTGGCATTACGACTTCAAAGTCAACCAAAAGCCTCGCCTTGGCTCATGACCATGGCAGCTGTCTGATATCATCACAGATGTTCTCTGGTAGATCTGTGTCAATAGTTCGCCTGTGTGTCATGACTGTTTTTACTATTTGCCGTCACAAGGAAATTATATGTTTTTGTCATGAAGAGACACGATATAGAAGGGAAGAGGGAAGAAGCTGAACATTAGAGTGGCAAAATGAAAGAAAAAATTTTGCTTTTAATTGGTTTCACTCATACCCCATTCATAGGGTTAAGCTGCAAACGTTTGCTCGGTTGCTTTTATGCTACTGAAAAAGTTGTAGTACCATTGATATGCTAAAATAAAATAGTTTAATTTTGAATAAGTGCAAAACAGCCCCATTGCTGTATAATTGGATTGCATGTAAGTACATTCAAACATGGATAGGGTGAATAGGAATTTTAGAATATGAGAACATGAGGCCCTATCCACCCATTTACATGTATTCCTCAGTCTTTTCAAGCATAAGGTATACAATGACGGCCTGAGATCACATGGTGACCCTGAAATGCCTTTTCTCTGGCAGAACCACAAATCTCTGCAAGGATCAAGAGAAATGTTATGCTTTTGTTTCAATTTGTCTTCGGAGAGATACAATTTGTAAGACTTTCCTGTACAGTATATTAAATGTACCCTGTGGCTTTATTGGTTTTACATCTGCACTGTTCCTGCTTTTCCTTTTCTGCTGAAACACTGCTTTCATTGGCACTGTGACAGGATTTATTTATTAAAATTCCAATTAAAATGCAATTCTGATTGTTTCCAAAATTCTGATAACATTTTCAGCATCACGTAGTGAGTTGCATTAAAACGACAAATTAAACCGTAGTCTTGGAGAAATATACATTTTGCCAAGCCAGCTGGAAACATGGCCAATCCAAACGAAAATCTTTTGCTCATTTGAGTTTCTAATGTCTTTTTTTTTTTTTCTCTCTCTCGCTCCGTTAAGGACACGTACCGGCGTCGGCAGATGCAGAGGACCATCACCAGACAGATGTCCTTCGACCTGACCAAGCTGCTGGTGACTGAGGACTGGTTCAGCGACATCAGCCCACAGACCATGAGGAGGCTGCTCAATATTGTGTCCATCACAGGTAAAGAATGATGTAGCACCAGCCACATCTTGTCATACTAACAAATGAAATTGTATTTATAAAGCAGCACCAAAGTTATTCCAGCTAGTGGGGAAATATCACTGGGGATGAAAGAAATATATATATATATGTATCTCAGATTCTCGCAGGATGTGGCAGTAGGTCATGTAACAACAATATCATCCTGTATAAAATCATCTCAGTGACATTTTCAGACCGATTACTTTAAAGCTACAAGCCCACATCTCGCAATTCTTAATGCCACAACTTTGGGCAGGTTGTTAATCGACAGAGACGATCAGGCGGATGCACAGCCCTGAGAAGTTTGTTTTCTCAGGCAGTTTGAGAGAAAGAGCAGACCAGAGC
Source organism: Nannoperca australis (assembly GCA_036023655.1). Lineage (NCBI taxonomy): Eukaryota > Metazoa > Chordata > Actinopteri > Centrarchiformes > Percichthyidae > Nannoperca > Nannoperca australis. Next base: position 18,032 of record JAVQJD010105872.1, read on the forward strand.
CTTCCCAGGCCACTCATCTTCTGCACTATTGTTGACAGGTCGTCTGTTGCGGGCCAATCAGATCATCTTCAACTGGGACCGCCTGGCGTCATGGATCAACCTGACAGAAGAGTGGCCTTACAGGACATCGTGGATCATCCTGTTTTTGGAAGAGACTGATGGAGTGTCTGACCAGGTCACTCTCAAGACCATCTATGAGAGGTACACACACACACACACACGCACACACACACACACAATCACCCCTTCTGCAGTTACTTATTAGATCTACAAGGTCTACAGGCAAAGGTCTTCAATACTTTAATTTTTTTTCCTTTCGGGTAATATTGTGTTTCCATCACTCTCTCTCACTTCGGGCACGACATAAGCAGGCTGAGGCGACCTTTAACACAAGATCAAATGGAAATTAGGTCAAAGGAGTTTAGCTTAAGGACCCAGCATCGCAAGTAAAACGCTGAATCCCTGCAGACTTGCTCCTGTGTCCTGACCTTCCTGACGAGATCAAAAGCCAGAAAAGATTTTTACGCGTTGAAGTCAATAAATAATCACGTTTCTTGGTGTTCTCTTTTGAAATACTGATATAAGTCACTTTGACCAGCAGGTGGCAGTAGAGGATTTTGTTTTCTGTGTGGGCTACATTAGTCCACAGTTAATGCCAATGACTGTGAGTGCTACACTAATTGGCGACTGACAGACAGATTTTGTAATTGATCATAATGCACAAGGCATTTGATGACTGTATTATAGCCTGGACTCCAGAGTCATGAAGGGACGCACTTCCTTAAAACTAGACGAGAGATAATTGACGCTCAGGCGTCTGTGAGCTGTCGTTGAGCAGTGAGAGAAACATTTTGTATCTCTCTCTGTGTGTGTGTGTGTGTGTGTGTGTGTGTGTGTGTGTATACAGTACGACTGCTCATGCTTTTTGTATGCGTGTGGTCACGGATGCTTTTAGGCGTGCTCACCGCAGACAAGAGGAGCAGACCGTCACAGGCTGAGTTGCTGGGTTTGGGTGCTGTTGTGCATCAGTCGCTGGCCTTTAAAGGTTGCACTCTGTCACAATACACTAGTGCCTACGACTCCTGCGGCAGTGAAGTGTCACAGACAGTTACTGTCAGCGAGTCAGCCAGCTAGATTCAGCAGACAACCCTCCCTCCCCCATCTCCAAGGCACACTACTGCCTCATTAGACTAGGTTTTTGCTGTTTGGTTTTCAAAGGACAATGGGCATTACCTTCCCTTTTTTTATATAGTGTTACATGGGACATGTACAATATGAGGGGAGGACAGAGTACAAGGTATTGGATGTGAAGCAAGGCTGTAACTCGATCATTTTGCTGGATACGATGATCTCTGCCTCTTTTATGATTGTTAATTTAGGCAGAAAGATATGTCGCCATTCTTTTTTCTTTTGTATGTGTTTATCATGTTTAAGTATGTTGGACACCCTACTGGAAATGTCTATACTTTTACCATAATTATTGTGGAAAATAAAACTGGGAGAAATAATTATACACTAGGAGAGCCATGAAATTCTGCAGTGTGTCTACATCGAAAGGCCTGGATTCAAGTGCCTTTACCACAGCATGGGGATTGTGCTTACACTGCTCATTAGACTTAATATAGCCATCATCTTGTTTTTGACCAACGGCCCTGTCTTTCTTTATCTTCCTCCTCACTGGCTATCTTTCCAAATGGCTGCTCTGTTCCGCAGTGGCCATCGGAGAAGCGGCCTTAATGATGATGACAGGAAGCCTCAAACAGGCTAAACACAACGCCTTGCCTAGAGGCCTTATCTCTTGCACTAATCTTCCGCTGATAAGACTCAGGCCTCTGTCTGTGTATCTTTTTCTGTCTCTGCTCTTTTCTTCCTCTTTCTTATGATGTGAGGCTCTTTAAGTTCCTTTTTTTTTTTTTTTGTTCCGGATGAGATATTCTGTCTTTTTCCCTCAGCGGTGGATGGGCACTTGACTGGCCTCTCAGAACCTCAGGCCCCTTTTCCTGACTGTCCGTCTGCCTGAGAAATAGATAGCTACTTCTCTTTGCTTTTCTTTTTAGCAGTGCATATGAATACGCCCGTGCACAGTACATGTGTGCACACACTCACACATCACGTCTTCTTTCGTAGCTAAAATTCGACATGCAGACCATTTCCTGTGTCGTATAGCTATTTGGTTTAATTCTGTTTCCACAAGACCAATGTTGTTCACACCACGCGTGTGTGCATTGTTTGTGTTTTAGCAAAAATACGTACGGGTTGTTGTGCTTGGCCATTATTACACAGCAGAACTGCACATCCCCTGGGCGTTACTAAGTCAATATATTAGTGGTGAAGTGAACGTGGGGGTGAGTCAGCCCCTTATAGGTCAACTGTCGCCCTGCATCTCAGTCACAAGGCAACATGCGCTTCCTTTCCTCTTCCCTTTGGAAGGCTAGGCCACAGTATACGGAGCATCAGAAATATAACATTCTGTAGAAATCCTAGTCTAGATAAACGATACAACTATGGTGGCCTTTTCTGTTTCTATCTACATCTTTTCAAAGGTAAAAATAAAATGCAGGTTTGATCCTTGCCTGAGGTCCTTTTTTTAAAATGTGGCTCACTGTCAAGAGACTTTACGCTACCTAGCCTTTTTAAATTAAAACTAAATTAACCCATACACTGCTAAACCATGGGTAAGGGTTGCGTGAATAGCATAGAGTGCCTCTCAGTGATGAAGGTGACAGCTACTCTCTATGGCATGTACCTGAACTCCTAGAAAAGAGAGAAAAAAATAGAAACACTCGCCCACCTTCCCTCATATCTCACACAAACACACATGCTTTCTAAATGGCTAAAAGCTGTTTTTAGCAACTTGCCTGGCAATAACAAGCGTCCGTGAAGGGCTGTGAAGTGTCATTGTAGGACACGGCGTGAAGAGAAATGTGTAGCGCTAATTCCCGTAGCGGGGCTGGGCAAGTACAGCCTTCCTAATCTGATGGAGAATGTGTAATCGGTTAATAACCTCAGCAATTTCTATCATTAACGGTAAGAGCCGGGGCTGCCCAGACTAATGCTAGGTAGCAGCGGGAAAGAACAGTGTAACAAAGATGGCACTGTCTGTAGGAGATATTGCCTCAAAGCAATCAAGCGTACAGACACACACACACTCACACTCACACTCACATTCACACACAAAGCGTAACTAAACTGTTTGTGTCACTAGTTCTGCAGGGAAAACTACACCTTACACCTTGAGCAGTGAGCCAGCGTCGTGGTCCGACAGAAAGAGAACCTAAAACAAAACAAATAAAACAAAGTGTTTTGGACCAACGCTCTTATTTGTAGAAATCAAATTAACAAACCTAAATTGAATGCTGTTTGCTTTTTTTTCATTTTTTTTTTTCATCACTAGCAAATTGAATTCGGAGCCTGCAGACATGTGACTATCATTTTCAGCTTTATCATTTCTTTCTTCTCAGTATCGTCTCTTCTCAGGAGTCAGTTGTTTCTTGTTTTAGCTGCCATTAGAGACTTAATGACTACAGCTAACCTAGCTCTCTCCTGCTTCATGGTTATTGCTTTAAAGCAGCCCTGCCACTTGCAAAGACTGATAATGAGCTTTTGTATTTTTTATTTCCTTGATGTTGTTTAGAGTCATTACATTACATTTAGCCATTTAGTGAAAGCTCTTCAGTAAAGTGATTTCAAGTGACTGAGCAAGTACAGGTTCTGGATGTTGCTCAAGGACACTTGTTGGGCACACGGCTGTTATGACCTTTGCTATGTTTTTGGAAATCTTCTTACCTTTTTTTTGTTTTTATTCTGTATTTGGATCCCCATTAACTTTCATTAAAGGTGTGTGTGTGTGTGTGTGTGTGTGTGTTGAATTCAGTAACAACCAACATTTCATAATTTAAATTGCAGATGTCACCATTAAATAGGATAATCTGATTGGATTGTGTAGCACCTTACTACATAAATTTGCTTTATAACGTAGAGACTGGACATTAGGTTATTCTCGATTGATTGATAGAAAATAAAGAAAATAAATGCAAATGCAATTTGCAAATGCAAATGTAAAAAAGATCTTCAATCATTTAAGTAAATTTTTGCCATTTATGCTTGGGGACAAAATGTGTTTTTCCTGTGATAGTAAACTGAATATCTTTTGTGTTGAATAAAAGCAATTTGAACATGTGTTGCTTTCTCGAAAATTGTGATGGAAATTGTCCTCTGTTTCCTAATATTTTATAGAACCACTCATTCAGAAAATAATCTGCAGATTGATTGATAATGGAAAAGTCAGTTGCAGTCCTACAGACATAATAGGCAAGACATACTGTAGGGGAGAAAGATCTTCTCCTTTATCTCTGGACACACCTTCAAGGACTTTTAAAGGATTGTTTATGCACTCTGTAAGCAACAGTGTCAGTCAGTGTCTCTAATTATTAGTCTTTCATTTTTTGATAGTGGTGATCTATTTGAACGTGAAATAGTTCTGTTTCGGTTGAGGGGTTAACATATTTGGACCTAATAATGTATGGGGGCGGGCCCCTCAGAGAGTTTATTCCTGGATGCCCAGATCCCGTTTTCAGCTCTAGATAAAAAAAAAAAAAAAGTGTCACTGGTCCACTGAGCAGGTTCTTGCACTGCTCTGACATCTGGTGCCCTGTCTGTGCCAGGATGCCCCCGCCGCACTCAGGAGTGTGTTTTTGGCGCTGCACCTGAATCCTCTGTTCATTACACACACCCACACATGCATACATACACACATTATTGCACGCCATACACTTATAGACACACTTACACACACGCTCACAAGTTGTGGCAAAATGCATGAGTGTTGTAACGCAATTGAGCACACATGCAAACACTTTTTGCAACTACAAGCATTTGGGAGTGAACATATGCATGCACGCAACTCTGAACGTGTGTGTGAGTGATACACACACACACACACACACACACACACCAAGCTCTCACACCAGTGCAAGAACATATGTCACCCCCAACTCCTCTGAGAATCAGTGTAATTAATCAGGCCCTGAGATGCAGGCTGCGTTAAACAAACACAAATATGCACACACATGCGCGTTCACACAGCGCAGGAAGCAGAACACAGCAGAGAAACTGTTGTCAGGTAAAGTTGGAGTGTTTAGAAGTGCTGTTCATTGCAGTGTTACTGTATTTGTGAGTAGAAAAATAAATAAAATGAATAATAATAATACAACCTCCAAATCTCTATGAACTTTATGCTTTTACTTTATATGCCACAGCTTGCAAAGAATCAATTATTCCTCTTATCCCTTCATCCTCTCTTCCCCTCTGTTTTGTTGACCTGACCCTGCATTCATACACCAAACAATCCCCCCCCTCTCTCAGAGACATGACACGAGCCAGGCACTTCTCGGACACTTCAAAACTTTTTCTTTTACTAATTGCACTCTGAATGAATATGTAGCCAGGCAATTCAGTCTTAATTAGAGAGACTCTTATCCCAAGTACTGAAACATTAAGATGACTCTCTTCATTCAGGATTACTTTAATTGGCACAATTATTGTAATTTGGTTACAATTATGTGTCGGGATAAAAGTGCTGTTCCAAAGCTCATGCAAGTGATTCCCTTTATGTGGAATCCTTTAATAAGCTCTTAAATATATTGCTGCAAAGGAAATGGTGAGATCCTACTCTTTTCTTATGATGAATACTTGTGAACTTGAACTTTTCCTGCCCTCAAATAAAAAGTCTTTATTCTTTGCCACACGGCCTATTGTTCGTGATAATTCCCGTCACATTTGTGACAATTTCTATCATCTAGACGCACGGCAAATGCTCGAAAATGGTTTTGACTGCTCTCTGCGTCCTCCCCTCAGGGAGCCCATTATCCCTGTACTAAGTCCCTCCAGGATGTATTTCAGTAAAAGATAGAGTAAAACTAGTAATGCCATCGCTCATTGCACTGCCATTTGCCAAGAGGCCTGAAGACATGTGAATTTTTTAAAAGGATGATGTGAAGCCACCAATGTCTCAATAGAGTTCTGGCTCCATCACTGATAGGACTCCAGCATTGATTTTTCACACCGGCGTGCTGACTGACAAGTAGATAAAGACAGACAGAGACAAAAAAAAGAAAGTATGGTAGGCGTGAGATAAAGATGGAAAAGGGAGAGGGTTGGTACTAGATAAGAAAGGGCATTAAGAGAAAGTCCAGTCTCAGGAGGTAAAATGAGGCAAAGGAATCAAAGTGTATGAGTTATGTAGGGGATCAGACCAGATTGGTGTGTTCACTGCTCCGGTGTATTCAAAGCCTTGGGTGATGCTGCTGCTCAGAGTAAGATAGTCCAGGTGGTGGACACACAGATTCATGCACATGTCCCCTGGGTCCCACACGGCTGCTTATAAGGTGAAACTGGTTCTCTGCTGATTCCATTTGAGTGCGTGCGCGTGCGTGTGCGCGTGGGTGTGCGTGTGTCGGCCCGATCTGCACTGTCATTCCTCCATCCCTCAGGTGTTTGGCGTTGGTGACTTAGGCATGAATCAGCCACAACCAAACTCCACCACCACTCAACCCTACGCTGAGCTGCTCAGAATATTAAAAACCAAAACATGGCAGCCACAGCCAGCGTGTACAGGTGACACAGGAGGAGGTGTGTGTGTGTGTGTGTGTGTGTGTGAGAGTTTTTGCGTCAGTGTATTTGAGTGTGGAGGCTACAACGTGAGGACGGAAAGAACGTCATGCAGTCTTCTTTGTTAGAAAATCCTTAAAGCCCTTTTCATTTCTGCCTGTAAGCTGAGGTTGAAGGATTAGTCTAATTGGTCTGAAACAAGAGAACTGCTCTGTTCCCTTTTTGTACAAAGCATAAAGAATCGTTTCAAATGTAATAAAAGCCTCCGCTACACCTCCGACTGGCCTCTGCTCTTCAGTCTCAAAGTCGTCCATCAGTGATGACAAGGTTGGATTAACATTTAAATGTGACACTGAGATGGAAGGAAAGGAGTGTTGGGCTGAGAAGCCGACATCCGCCTGATACTCTGGTATTTCTGTGGTGTAGTTGAGCATTGCTGCTGATCTCAGTCCTGCTCTGCCGTCTCTCTTTTGCTGGAAGGTGGAAGGATTATAAATAGCAGCGCCGGGTTGCAAGAGGGTCAGCGCTGACCTTTAGTAGACAACGAGATTTGCCACTCACCCGTCACACACTTGATAGTTGCACACACACACACACACACACACACACACACATCCGGCCCTTAACTGATGTTTACATCCTGGCCCTTCAGAAGTCATTGGAGGTTGGGCCCTGTTTTAGGGTGTGTGCGCATGTGTGTAGAAACCTCACTAAAATGGCAAAGAACGACTGTCACATATCCAGCCTATACTGGGATTGGTCGTGATTGTCCTTTTCTCCCCCATCTGTGCTTTTAAAGCAGCTTTTAATTTGACACGTGATCGCGCTACCAGCCGCTGTATAGCTCAAGGATTTAGTTATCAGATTTGTCTGCTCCGGTTTTGAGCAATGTGCTTCAGCTTCTAAAGAAAGTTCTTAGTAATCAGAAGAAGCTTTTCCTCCCTGCCTCTGACTCAGACACAAATTGGAGTAGAGAAGCTTTTGTAAAAATCAGTTTGACTATACAACATGCTCTCTTTGTCAATGAGCTAGACATTCTCCTGTCCCTCCATCTTATTTCTGATGCACACATCTCACTCTGGAAAGTTAACTGGAGGATTACCGGTTCATCCTGAGCATTTTTTTGTCACACTGAATGGATTTTAGTCCATAACGATCTTATTCTATATGTATTATCTGCTGCAGAAGAGCACATTTGTCTTCACTTTAGCAGTCCAACCCACTTAATTCAGCATCATACGGCCTATCGACTGGCCAGTACAGCTATCAAACAACCACATGCGCTGATATGAGCTCTGTGGTGCAATTAGTGTCACAATGAATGACCTTTGCTATGGACCTAGGATGCTCCAAAGTCTCCTGGAGCATAAATCACCAGGCTGAGGTTTAGTGTTTTACTATTTGTTAAGAATGAGGCCTTAGTTACTCTGAGTGGAGGGTTCAGTTAAGGTTTTTGGGGTCTGGAACAAGGAGGCTTCGTTTCTGCGCTACACATGAGTTTAATCAACATTTCAGGGAACCACTGAAAGTCCTGAGCCCGTCTCAAAGAGAGACCACTCAATCCGAAGCAGTTCGGTTTTTATCAGCCTGGTGTGTTTCCCATTAGCCTGCTTGTCTCTGTGGTTTGCTTTGGGATGCACAGGTCCAGCTTAGTACAAGAGAGTTTCAATTATTGGACTAAACTTTGCCACGAATGTATATGGAAAGCAGATGCTGCCATAAGTTGTCAGTTGGCACTGCCAAGACAAGGAGGCAAGAAAGCGAGAAAGTCGGAGAAAGAGAGAGAGTCAGAGACGGAGGGTGTCCACATTACTCGAAGCATTTGATTCAAATCAAGGAAATGCGTCTGGATTTTAAGGAGACAAAAAACATGGCGTCATCTAAAGTGAAAACATATTTTAGCTCTCCCCCTCTGCCTTTGGGGTGGCAGAGGCTTTGGCAGCTTCCACTGTAACAATAACCTCTCTCAGCATTGATGCAGTGAGTCCACGCGCCAGCTCGCTGGCCTGTCTGACTGTCCACTGTTTTCCCAGAGAGGGCCTCGCTGGGTTCATCCACACGCTTGGCAGACACTGTGCCAGCGACTCTGACATGACTCTGACCAGGAGAGGAATGTGCCGGACCTGGGCCTGGTTAACTTCTTCACCCACACACTGTCGCGCCGGTCACAGTGTCTCACACTGAAACTCTTGAGCTTCTCAAACACAATGTGCACAGGCGGTTGTCTGTTCTGCAGCCTCCTCTCTCTGTCTTTGGGCCCCTTTATGGAAATGTTTGGCAGCAAGACCACCTCTTTGTGGCGTGTGTGTGTGTGTGTGTGTGTGTGTGTGTGTGTGCGCATGTCATCTGTAAGCACAGAGGGCAGCTGTAAAGCAAAGTCAAGTGGCACATTCATACATTCAGCGCCCAAATAGCGGACGGAAGGGATAGAAAGATGAATTCTGCTCATTCCCGTCAGCTGCAGCGTGTGGGAGGTTGAGAGGAGAAGAAAGGCTATGCACCAGTCAGCTTTGGGACCTATTAGCATTTGGATAAGCTCAGAAAGCTCCCAGTGGCCACACCACACAGAGAGTGGTTTGCCTGAGCGCCTGTGCTGCTGCAGCTATAAGCTGGGTCCTGTCAATGGACCCATTGTGCAGGAATGGCTCCTGGGATGCCTGACGGCCTTTATCTCACTCGTCCTCGGTCTGCTTGAAAGTAGCACGCCGGTTTTCTTGGCACTCCAACTCGAGCATCCATCTTGTCATTTGGCAACTGATTGCCGATAAGAAAGGCTTTGTTCATTTTGTCTGTCTCGTCTGTTCACTGTGAGGATGACTAAGTCCGACGTGATTTGTGTCAATTACTTAATGCCAAGGCCAACAACTCCTCATTAGTTAACTGCAAAGGGTGTCATTTGAAGTGGTCAAACCTCCTTGACAAACAGCTGTTGTCGTACTGTTTGTTCTGTAACACCATGCGCTTCAGTATGTTGGCTAGAATCACTCTAATTGATTATCAGCTGTCCGTTCATCAATATTCCATTAATTCTGTTTCTTCCCTCCTTATTACTTTTCTAAAATACTCCTTATTGACCATCTGTTGTTTGGTGCCCTCTGATCTTTACAAGTGATGTCACGAATCTAGTGTTGAAGCGTGAGCTCCAATTTGTGTCTGACCAGCCGCTCCTGCAGACATGTCTGACCAGTCCAGTCAGCTGGGAGTGCCAGGAATGGACCTCTGACTCTCTCACGCTCTCTATTTTTTTCCTTTCCATCTGTCTGGGTGTAACTCGGTGATGGATGTCCTTGATTTGTTCTTCTTTGGAAGATGCAGCTGTTTGTGCTGCTGTGTGTTTGCAGTGTACGACAGCCGGCCAGAGCAAACGCGCAGGTCGGCAAAATATGCGCAATTGTAGCCAGCTTCTTTGATGCTACTACTTGTTGGGCGATGTACATGAAGGATTTTATTTGAATGTAGCACTTTTCCAAAGGAAACTGTGATAATTAACCAAGAAGCATGAGTTCTGTTGTTATTACTAGCAGTTGTATTATCAACTATATAACTATTTGGGGTATAAGACATGTATGAAATAAAGAATGTGAAGTAGCCAATATCAGGTAATAAAATGTCCGATATCACTTCAACTTGATATGTCTGAGTTTGAGTTTTATTATTGTTAACCGCTCTCAGTTTTGACACAGTATGACCAAAGTGTACACAACACTGAGTTATGTTTGATGTTCCTATAAAAAGACTCAAGATTCCTTGGAAATTCATTGGAGGGTGTTGTCTATATAGCAAAAGGAAGTGCTGTGTGTGTGTGTGTGTGTGTGTGTGTGTGTGTGTGTGTGTGTGTGTGTGTGTGTGTGTGTGTGTGTGTGTGTGTGTGTGTGTGTGTGTGTGTGTGTGTGT
>JAVQJD010105878.1:0-30909 GCA_036023655.1 Nannoperca australis
CACACACACACACACACACACACACACACACACACACACACACACACACACACACACACACACACGGTTATCGTGTTAAAAGATGGCAACTTCAACATAACCTTTCTTGTATCAGTCAACTCAGATTCCTCCAACGGCGTATTTGTGAAGTCAATAAGTCTGATCAATGGAATCAATAACGTAGTAATATCAGTCAAATCCATTTTTGCTATTGGTAGTGATGAGATTTAGAAACGTGTGCAATTTTATCAACTATACTGTTGTTGAAGCTGCTTTTGTTTGTTTGTTTTGAGCAATAAGGAAACACCTTGAACTGGAATAGAAAAGGTTTCAGGACAAACGTGTTAAAGGTGAAAGAAGACGTTACAGTTTTTGCTGAACGAGGCTCAGTTCCCTGCCGTCCTCTGGACTGTGGCTGTTGTTGATGTAAGAAGGAGGACACTGGAACATGAGACCGCCTCGTCCTCCTCTGCTGACCTGGCAGCAGTGCCCGTCCCTGCTGTACACCCGGCTCAGAGACACAGCTCCACTAATCGCTTCCTGGATTTCTCCCGGTGTCTTTCCACTTCAACCCTGTGCTTTTCTCTTTGACCCGATATGCATGTCGTGTTAAAATTCAGCTTGTATCTGCAGCAGGATATGCAAAACTGCACTCTCTGGTTCCCTGGATGTATTTAGGATTATCTTCTGCAAACAAAACCCACACAGACAAATCTCACCCTAACCTGGAAGAGTCAGGTCACATCCACTTCTGTCTCCACCCAAAACCTCATAGCCGGCTCCAGTGTCCCCTGAGAGGAACCAGCAGTACGTTAAAACAGGTTAAAAACTGCCACACTCCACCTTTAAACTCGGCACAATAATCACATTAATGCAATCAAGTCGGCACTCTGGATAATCACAACACCTTGAGTGTTGTCGCTGTTTAATTACTGCCCTCGTAAAGAGTGGATGCAAATAATCTTCTGGCTTCAAGTCAATCATTAATCAGAGAAAAGGATCAAAGAAAAGATTAAAAAAGAAGAGGTGAGGATTAAATGTGCTGTGTTAGTGGAGCCGACAATGTTCTGAAAGCTTTACGCTAAAGATCTTGTTTGAATTTCACTTTGCATGTTGAGTGATATCAGTCCCACCGACGTCTCCAGCAGCTGTCAAACCTCCAAGCATTATTTTCAAATGCCACCTGATCAACACGAGTCTGAGCGAAGGTTACTGATAGCTGCCGTGACCCAGCCTCGGCCCGCCAGGGTCAAAGGTCGTATAAGCCGGAGTATAAGCCCTGGCATCGAGGCCCTTCATCTGCTTCCTGTGGCCCCCGCCCCCACCTACGCTGGGAACTGCTTTGGTTGTCATGGTGACAGCCATCTGTTGCTAATGATAACACAGCATGAGTTGGGACTCGCCTCGTCCGAGTTCAGGTGGAGCTCAGACTCTTCTTCGCCAGGAAAGTTCAGTTCATCCTCGAACACACCACCTTCTAGGACTGAGCAGCACTTTGAACCGTAATACTGATATGAGAACTGTGTCGAGATACAGAGATCAATACTATTGAATAATTGTCAAGCCCTAATCTCAATTTTCTAAAACACACAGAATAAATTCCTTCTTCTGTGGATGATCAGTGCTGAGTCGTCCTTCTCTCACTGTCCTTTTGTCCTTCAAACTGATCTTAATCAACTTAATCAATTAAAAAAATGTCTTTCTGCAAGTCACACTGTAACGTCATGTCACTGAAAACAATCAAATCAATCTCGTGTGTGAAAGCAACAGTTTGTTCACATCTGAGGTAAAAAATACATTAAAACTTGCTCAAATGATTCAGGATCCTTGTGCGGGAAAGTGCAGAGGTCAGAGGTCAACATCAGCTACAGCAGCAGGGGCCGGCGTTATGACAGGGGCTTCTGTTCCAGCAGCAGATGGCGCTCATTTCACTACCAACCACCTTAAAAACTTCAAAATGCAATGCAATGCATTGCACACACAATGTTTCACGGACACGTCTGTGACAGACGACGAGTCGACATCAAACGCCACGAGTAAGTCGACCAAAGCAAAGACCCCCCTGTATTTCAGCTGCAGTATACAGTAACAGGGCTGTGCTCGTCCGTCTAATGTTACAAACTGAGGCTCATTCTGCGGTCGCACTCACTGAAGCCTCGTTGGGAAGCCAGCATGTGTGCAGGCATCATATTAGAGAAACGGCTGTAGGAAAAAGGACCTGCACATGATCTTTGTCATCTGTAGAGACTCACTCAGCTATTTATCTGTCGTCAAATATCATCTACAAAACTATTTGTTTCTTTTTGCGACGTGCACATTTCAAATGTGAGTACATAAACTCTAAATTGTGGTGTTTTGCTTTGGGACGAGTGCAGAATCCACAATGTTTCTCCAAAAGAAAGCCCAGACCTTCGGACCAGGTGCAGCTCGGTTCTGCCCCCCAGAGGTCAGTGGGGTGAAGCACACCTTCTTCTGCACCTAACCAGCTGCACAGCTTTTTAACAGCAGACATTTCGGCTTCTTGACACAGCAGGAAGAGCACAAGTGTAACTGATAACATTAAAAATGACTTTACTTTAAACATTACTTGTTTTAATCACTTATAAAACAAAGACACCAGTTGAATGCCTCTCTTTTATAGATCAGGGTTTCCTGCAGCATGTAATAGTGGAGGTGCGGTGCATCAGGATCATAACATTACACAGCAAAGGCAACATCTGGAGTGACTGAGGCTTAAACTAACTCCTGGTAACTACATGGATAACAAGATGCTGCAGAAGGACCTGTCTGGTTGAGCTCAGCTGGTGTTTGAAGCTCATTAACAGCTGCATTCTGGGCTTCGGACGTAAATAACAGACCACTTAATCAATCAGTGGCAATAAGGAACAGGGCTATTCTGACACAGAAGTCAGAGTCTGAACACGTGCATAAAAAGATCAGGACTCATTGATCCAGAGTCCATCTAATCATAGTTACAGAGTACATTAAAGTGCTCCGCTGTGAGTACTTTGTCTGGATCAGACTGAACGCTCACTCAGGATTTAGGTAACAAACTGTAAATGTTGATCTCCAAGAGACGATTTGTTCAGTCCTTATGAACTCGACCTGGACCACACAGATGCATGAAGAGGAGAACCAAGTCTGATATATAAGCATTTAGTGACTGCAGGAGTCGGCCATTAATCACAGGGTTGCTGGTTCGATCCCCGGTGGACAGTGAACCCCACATTGCTCCTGACTCACATACAGGAAGGATAAAATCATAAAATCACCTTTCAAATGAAAGAAATGTAAAGATACGTTTGGACTTAACGGAGATTTGTAAGAATTTTACTTTCTGTTATGTATGCTTACTTGGATGTTACATTTAAACCTGAAATGCATCATTTCCAACACGCCACATCTCCTGATGATGATGATGATGAGGAGGAGGCAGAGTTTGTGAGGAAGCTGCTGTTTATTTAAACCAGCAGCCACTGAAGGAGAACCTCAACGAATGCTTCACTTCCAGTGTGCTGCCTGTGTTTCAGTCAAGCAGTTAGGTGTTAGGATACACATTGATTGATTGATTGATTATCAATACCATGGACACAAATTTAAGTTGCTGCAGTTTAAAAAAACGTTTTTAATGTAAAGCAATTGTGCTAATTAAAATGATCATTAGTTAATTATTAGGAATCTATCATCAAAGTGTTGGGACCTCCTTTGTTGTGGATATTTGTATTGTGTCGCTGCAGCTGCAACACGTAACAACCAGCAGGAACCAGGGAGCCGCAGAGTTTGTTGGGGAATGAGGGAAAGAACGTGCTTTGTTTGTCGGTGACGCCCAATTATTTCTGAAGTGCTCTTCAGAGTTTAAGTGAGTCACAACAGTGGCTCGACGGAGGCTCAATAACATCTCGACACAGGACACAACGTGGAAGTCTAACTGAGTCGTGTCAGAGCGGATGTTTGTGCTTCTGTAGCATCATCAAAAGCAGATGGTCACAAGTTCCCATGCTGAGAGTCGGGACAGGAAACTAGCCAACTGCCGCAGAGGCTACTACATCTGTTGTGGTCTGCAGCTACAAAGTTCACATCAAGGAAATAACACTCTTCTCTTTTGATGCACTGGTTTTGTCTCGAAGTAAACACGAATAATTGGCAGCGTTAACTTAAAAATGAACCAAATGAGCTGAAGAAACATGATAAAGCAGCCTCCCTTCGGCTTCTCAGCTCTGTTAATGAAAGTAAATCACATCAGCAGGGAAAGAACCAGACGCAGACATCTGAAGGGCCTCCTTTCATCTCCTCCTGCTCGCTCTGCTGGAAATATATCCGTCAGCTCATGAGTTGCCCAAGTGCACAGTACAAAGTGCCCAGTTTCATTTGTCATCTCTGACCGTCTCATCAGGTCACGATACCGAAATATATTTCACAAACTGGAAGTTCAAAGTGTAGTTCCTAAATCTACAGTGACACAAACAACCAGGTGTAAAGCAGTCAAAAGGTCGCAGCCTGTAACGATGGTCCAGAACACTACAAAAGAGGAGAGTCACCAAAGAGCCAGACACACACTATCAGACATGCTGCTGCAACACAATGAGAGGAGGTCACCTGCCAGGGAAATGACATGCAAGCAGGACGATCAATGTCTGTCTGCAAACAGCATTTGACTGCTGTGGTGGCCACTTTGAAATCTGATTAACTGCTTCAACTGTGGCTGATGACGAAATGTGAAAAGTGGCGGCAGAATTTCAGGGGATTCCTTTCGGGGGTTAATGAGGCTTGTGAGTGAGTGTCTGTGTGGGTAGACAGCGCACACACACATAGCTGTCGAGGTGGAGTCAAATAACTCAGGCATGAATCATATAGATTCTAGTAGAGATGCAGTCAACGCCTTCTAACTTGGGCAAAAATACAAAGACTAAATATCTTCTATAAGCCCTGGAGAAAAGCAAGTTAAACATCACTTCCACATTATGAGGAAATAAATATGTATATTCAAACACTTTGATGAATCTTTACAATAGTAAACTAAACCAAAACTAACTGAAAGTGCCATATGCTGAACGACTTCCTTTCTTTTAGACAATTATGGACTGAAACCACATGAAACTTGACATATGGTCCTTTCCCCACTTATTTTTCTTATTTGTCTAAACTTTGTGTTTGTGCAGAAGCCAGATTCCAGTCGGACAGGATGGGGAGCTGGACCGAGTGCACTGTAATGTACACTGTGGATTGCATAACCTGCATGCTGCATGTTCAACTACAAACAGGACAGCAGCAGCAGGAGGAGGAGGAGGAGGAGGAGGAGGAGGAGGAGGCTGCTTCCAGGACAGCGACAGGTCTGCAGAGAGCATCACCGACACAGAGGGTCAAGCTGTCAAAGCTTTCTGGTGGAGAAGAGCTAGCTGGTGACCTCTAAAAACAACTGCTGTTTTAGGGAGCACCCGCGCCTGCGCAGAGCATCGTGCAGGTCCACTACTGTCAAGACACCATGAACACACACTGTGTCACATTTCCGGTTTTAAATTGTTTGACATAGAGGCGCACGTGTCGCAATGTCTTCTGGGTGTTGCATAGGTTAAAAATCAACATTACTATTAATGTATTGAATGCCTTGCTTGTTCTCTCTAAACTGGTGGTTTCTAAATATTTAACACAATTTATTTTTTTATATTTTGGTTCACATACTACTTTATGGCACAATAAAATGTTAAGCAAAGTACGCTACAGCTAGCATGGTTTCCCGTCGGAATCACGTCAAAATATTCAAGCAAGACATGGAAACCCCAAAATAAAGCCCCAGTTTGCCGAATGCCCAAAAATACAGCGCTCCTAATTTATAATAAGTCTGAAATTAAAAAATACAAAGTCTCAACAGCTCTCAAGAACACTGTCAAACGGTGGCGTGCTTTTATTTAGAAAGTTCAACGCTTCACTTCCGGTTTCTAATCAGCCCCATGCCGTCTTGACGCAGCGGCAGGGGTCTGGTTTTACTCACCATCTCTATGATCCTGGTTTTCTTGCCCGCTCGCTTCTTCTTGGCGACGATGTACTGGGCCAGAACCACGCCGCCGAACAGGGCACAGACGCTGGCACTGGCCGCGGCTCCGACCTTCACCACGGCCGTCCTGTCCATGGCGGCTGTTCCTCCAAATACACCCCGCCGCCCGGAGAGTCCCGTCCTGCCTTCTGTCAACAGACACCCGCAGCCGAAGATCCTCTATGCCGGACGAGACCAGTCACTCTGTACAAGTTTTATTTTTTTGGCGGCCAACGTAATAGCTGGAGGATTTTTGTTTTTTAAACTAATCAGAAATGTCAAAATAATCTCACCATATTACATTATAAAATATTTTTAAAAATTAAAAAAATAAAACATGTTACATGACCCTATGCCTTTCAGTCATTTAGCTAACGTTATTAGCACCAACTATTCATGTGTAGGTACGTTACTTAGCAACACATGAGCTAGCAAAATTTTCAGGTATCTAGGTTAAACATTAAAGTCCAAATATCACCCTGTTGTCTGTCTAAAGCAGCTGTTCTTTGTGTATTCAAATAAAAAAGAAAAGAAAAATCTACTCTCTGTCTCTGCTTCTGTTCCCTTCCCTGCCTCGTCCATTTCCAGTGTAACGTACAAAATAAAACACTTCCGGTTGTACAGGAAATACCAAAACAAAAGTCATACTAGATGATGAAAATACACAAATCCATAGTAATCAACACATTTTTTATTATCTAATTTCAAGCTATATGCACCCTCTCAGAAATACACATGGTGGTCTTTTAGTACCTCTCACTGCCTGCACAACTCAGATGACTAACCATAACCCTTCTGAATGAGCCTTCCTTGCTCTTAAAGTAATTAAGTGGCTATAAAGCCTATATTATTCTTGTAGTTTATAGTTTTCTTCCACCTTCCACCTTCAATATTGAAGAAATACTGAAGCTAACAGATCAACATTCAGAGGAAATGTTTGTCTTTGTGCTCCAAATAATCCAGCAGGGGTCCCGGTTAAAGAGTGTGTTTCTAATCCTGTCAGGTTTATTTGAAATTAACACGATTTTACAGTCTGCTGGTGTGAGGAGTGGGAAATAATTAATAACAGCAATTAACGGGATCAGTAACATGAACTTAAAGAGGTCAAAACAGATAAAATGGTAGATTTTTGTCTTCATGACTTTATGAAGAGTGGGGTCTTACTTTCTAAGTAGTACATTTACATGAAAATATAAAGAATATAAAGATTATGGTCAGGGAGACCTGGAAACAGGGTCTGACAGAATCGATACTCCTATTTTAATCACTACAGCTGTCTACAGAGGCCACATAACAGCTCGCGTTTCACGTGCGCTGTACACGCATAAAGCCAAAGCATATTTTCATGTGTGGTGATTGTGTGTTGGACTCAGAGCGCTGCCCAAACGCAGGTGACCTGCAGTCAATACTGTTCCTGAACGCATCGCGTGTAGACACAGAGGACTAGTGCTGCTGCTCCTGTGTAATCGGGTGTAACGCACAGCTACAGCAAGAGTTTCTAAGCATTTCAGTTTCGAAGGAAACTAGTAAATTAAGCAACACACCAGA
Organism: Nannoperca australis; assembly: GCA_036023655.1. Classification (NCBI taxonomy): domain Eukaryota; kingdom Metazoa; phylum Chordata; class Actinopteri; order Centrarchiformes; family Percichthyidae; genus Nannoperca; species Nannoperca australis. Next base: position 7,580 of record JAVQJD010105878.1, read on the forward strand.
CGGCCCTGACAAAAACAACTCATTAGGCAGTAAATCAACTAAATTTAGAAACATTCATGTGCTTTTGCATTCTCACTCCCTTTTCCTGCACTTTTATGATGCTTTGCATAATGCCATTGAGTGAGTGAGCAGGAGGGGAAACTTAGTCGCTTAGTCACCTGTTGGGAAGCAGTAGGCCACCTGCATTAGTGCACAGAGAGACCACTGAACTGTGTTTTAAACAGTTTACAAATACATGACGGACACCCCACACAGGAACAGTGAAAGAAAAAGGTTATATTTATTGTATTAACCGCAGTCAGTATGACACATTCGACATAAATAACATTTAAAAACCAGAATATTGCAAAGAATAATAAAGATATGAATTCTGAAAAATGCCAGGAGGCATCGAGAGAAAGAAATCAGTGTGTGTGTGTGTGTGTGTGAGAGGCTGACTTACAGCAGGGAGGCAGTGTTGGAATGCGTTATAATATGCGAGCATAAAAAGCTCCGTCTGAAAATAAATAACAGCAAAAACTGAGCTGTCAGGTCACGTGATGGGAGCGAGTTCCTCCAGACGACTGATGAAGAGTCACATGAGACAGAGTTCCTCATCATCTCACACTTGCACCAGTGCTAACGTTCCAGTTTGACTGTTTGACTGGGTTTGTATGAGCGGTACAGTATTACTGAGTGTTTGGGAGACACATCTGGAACTACAACAGACACTGCACCACATACATGGTAGCTTTCAGTTTACCTGGTGGCTCCACACGTGCAGGTGCTCTTAATAAGAAATTAGTTGTTATTAATATAGACTATATTTTCCTCCAATACTGCAAACCAATCTACTTTACAAGACATTTGAACTTGTACTGGACCCCCAGATGTTTCATTAACAGCTGTGTTTAAGTGAGATGATTTGCCTAGGTTGGAGAATTTTCTAGAACCAACATGAAATGAGGCAATTAGGGAATCAATGTATCATCGGCTGATTCAATTAAGTCCTGGTGACAAACTGATAGCAGGTAAAAACAAAACCGGGAAATGTTGGGATCCTCTTGTCTCATTTATGTTACGACTTATTGGGGAAGAACAAGCTACAGATGGAACACCCACCACTAGACAGTCTTCCTCATCATCATCATCAGAGGTGTGTGTGTGTGTGTGTGTGTGTGTGTGTGTGTGTGTGTGTGTGTGTGTGTGTGTCAGCGCTACTCCACAGGCCGAATGCCCTTGGTCTCCTCCAGCTTCCTCAGGGTCTCGTCCCACTGGGTAAACTGCTTGGACAGCAGGAACATCTGTCAATCAGAGGTCAGGGGTCAGTGGGTGGATCCAAAACTTTAGCAGTTTATACGTTTACCATACAAATTAAAACCATATATAAAAGGTTCTGTCTTTATCCCCAAAGAGTTAAGATAGTACCAAAAGAAGTTTATGATGACATCTGTGTAGTATACTTTGTCTTGCGGTCATTTTTATTTCACCAATATATATTTTAAAAAGTACCATTTTGTTGTATTCTTCAAAAAGCTTCTTCACTTCCTGGGACTGAGCCTCAGTTTGATCCTGTAAAAGAGACAAACATGGAGTACAGATCAACAGATGAAAGAGAGAGAGAAGACACAATGAGGCAGGTGGAGAGAGGGGGGAGGGGGTGTTACCTGCTCTTTGATGTGAATCTGTGACAGGCGCTGCAGCTTGGTGGCATGTTCTGGTACATCTATGAAGAACCAAAGTGAATGCTGTGATGTTTACAATGTGATCATGGTTGAAAACTGCCAGATGCACCAGAAGCAGAACAGAAACACACATATCCAACCAATAGAAGCTAAAAACATTGGTTATAAGGAAAACATTAAAGTATAAACCAAACCAATCCAATGACAAAGTTGCCTCAAACCTCATAAACTGTGGAAGTCACAATGAATCACATTCTGCATATAAAAACAGCTGAATGTGTTACGGGACAACAGTATCACTACTACATGCTACGATTACTGTGTGGGAGGAACCTGCTGTGTAAAAGATTACAAAACCGTATTAACGGTGGCTGAAACTGAAGGTAGTGGCGATGGTATTTGGAAATAAGACAGGTGATTTCATTCAGCAGAGCTCAAACTTCTGTCAGCACTAAACTTTACTCTCATTTTATTTTTATAATTATACATATTAGCAGCCAACTTTAAAATGTTCTGGATCTGAGACCTCCTTCACTTGGTCTCTACTTTGCTGTCAGGGGTAAAATCCCAGAGCACATGTTGCTGTGTAACTGATTTGCTTGCCGTCCTGCCAGGTGAAACTCACCTCGGATGAAGGTGCTGTCCAGCAGCGGCTGCAAGTTGCTGACCTGCTCCAGTAAAGAAGCCTGAGAAAGCAGGAAGTCCTCCTCTGTGCAGACAAACATCACAACAGCATCACGAGTACAGAAGCAGATGTATGCTGCTCTTTCGGTCTTCTACAACTTATACGATATAACACAATTCAACTTTACATGTGTAGCATTAAACATTACAATTTGGACATATTTACAATAAATACATGATAAAAACCCAAAAGAAAATCTGCTCTGAGATGAATTTGATTGCATTTATAAATAGACTTGATCTTTTATTTAATATATCTATCCCAGTGTTCTTACCAGCGAGAATGAACTCCAGCTTCATGGCGTCAGGTACAGTGATGTGGTCGGTGAACTGGGGATCCAGGTACTTCAGCAGGTCCTCAACTGCACCACAACACCAATAAATATGATCAAACTCCTGCAAGCACTGTGGACACTTTGCATTTTAAACCTACACTGTGCAGCACTTTTGGCATCTTATGTTAACATTTTGATGTTTTTAATGTTCAGAATAACTGGAAAACTGTATCAATGTGAAGTACTATCATTTAAAGAAAATTACAGAAATAAATTACAACAAGCCTGTATTGCATGGTGTGAGGACTGATACCACACGGCATGTGACTCACTCTTCTTGTGCAGGATCTTCACTCGCTCTCTCTTGTTGGCTGTATTGGTCAGACCTGCCTGAATCCTGGCCAAAGACTCGGCACACTGCAGGACAAAGAGCACTGATTAGACAAGGGTATGGGAAATACAATTCATACACAAACAGCATATCTCAAGTTCAAGTGTAGCAGGGAGCTGCAGCATGCAGCAACACAATGAAATAGTATTTTAAATGTGTGCACCATGCCATGCCCTTAAGGACTGGAGGTTTATTAGCCCCAAAACAACACGAGCATTTGCAGTAAGCAGGCCAAACACAGCCATTTGTTTATGCATTACTTACATTATCAAAGTTTTAGGTCTCATTGTACGTTCATCTGGAATGTGCACATTTTTCCTACTAGTTAACAGTATGTTAATAACATACTGTAATTTAAAGTCAGCTTCATTCAACTATCAGAAACATAAAACCACTTAAGAACTGGCACTTTCTCCACCCCTGCAAATACAACATCTACCAGGGAACAGATCCACTTCAATGCCCCCATTGTAAGTTCAAACTGTTCATAACGTCGTGTGATGCTCTGATCAGTAGTAAAAGAACCACACCATGTTTTTTGCTACCAAATATAATTTAAAAAAGCACACACAGGAGCTTCAGATTGCTAAATGTGTCCTGGAAACCAGTGACTTCTATTTAATTTGTCCAAAAGAAGTGGAAAATGTCCATTACAAGTTCCTTGAACACATAGTGGCGTCTTCACATTACAGTCTTGACTAGACTAAAACACAAAAAGATAGCTAACCAACTTACTATCTTTGAGATTCGCCACGTTAAAGCTAAATAGCTAACCGACTAAATAGCTGACATAGCAGCTGTTTAGTTGATAGATTAATACATTACAGTTGTAATAGCCTTACATTGGAGTGAACAGTTGTCAGAATTTCTAATAAAACTTATTCTGAATAATCGCTGTACAGCCAAAGTGCATAAAACCAAAAGGGCGTTCACTCATTCCCATTGACGGCTATCGTTCGCTCCGCTAGGCTAAAAGCAGGCTAGCTTATTTATTAGCGCCCCACTGATCATAATACACATTATTTGGGCGAACCTTGACGGGTTTTCCACTCTTGTTTCTTCTCTCGCCATATATATGACTCTCCAGTGCCTGAAGACGCATTTCCAGGTTATCTGTCTCAAATTTTTTATCCATTTTTGAAGGTACTTATGGACACAACAGATCCAAAACAGACACTTAGCTTATTAAACGTATATTACAAGCGGCGTCGCATAGTGATGACGCATTCGCAGTACGTTTACAAATACGTTTACCTGTTTTATGACATGTATAACCTAAATGCTTTTTATATAACGTGTAAGATATGCAATTTGCAAACAAAACGTTGTCATTAATTGATACGTGTCAATATTTTTTTAAAAGATGGCTAGGTTAAAATGTCGTTGTCGTTATTGGCGTAAATAGATCTGTCGCCGAATATTATGCGTATGGTTGTACCACCAAATCTTGTGATTCAGTTTAAAGTTTTAAGGCTGTGATAAAGAAAAAGCATCCAATCCCTGTTGATTGAAACATAATAATTTTACTCTGTTCCAACAATCGTTATCAGTGGCATCATCCGGGTCCTCGCAGTACACCACGTTCTGCCGTACGTGTCAGTGACGCGTAAATACGGAAGTAGTTTGAGATGATCCAAAGGGGTCGCTGTTTTGCCGTAAAAGGGGTTTCCAGCTTTTTTCCGGTGACAGCAGGGGAATGACAACACAGACCGCCACGGCCCTTCTTCCATTCAAGCGGACTGCAAAACATCGACAAAAAGTAAGGTCTTCTCACATATCACTCTCCCTTCCTCGTACACAAGAGATTTCTGTTTGTGGACAATAATAACTATACCCGGGAAGCTAGCACATTTGTTTACTGTAAACAATTCTTTGGTATGTTTTCACTAGCTAAGTTAGCTTACCTAGCTTTTAAGCTAACGCCAGTTTCTGCATTAAATGTGCGTAGTGTGACAGGTTTGGAGTTAGTTTGGAAGTCTAGCAGGTGAATCGCTGTCTTCTGATGGACTATAACTTAGAAATAACTCCCTTGACAAACAGATGGCTTACCTAAAGCTGAATTACTTTAGTCAATGTGGTACTAGCTTATGTGGCACAGCCTACTTCATTGTGGTTTTGGGGTTGTGTTGCTCAAAGTTTAATTTCCGCTTACCTGTGTTGCTGACGGCAGGAAGCTGTCTGCCATTGGACTTCGGTGTGTGTGTTTGGGGAATTTATTCTTTATGTGCCACTGGGAGCAGCAGTATGGCAGATGACAAGGACGTGTTGAGAGACGTTTGGTTCGGCCGGATCCCCACCTGCTTCGCTCTGAACCAGGATGAGGTTACCGAGAGAGAGGCCGAGCCCTACTATGTAAGTGCATATCTCCACATGACTACACAGCCTGACGCCAGACCTAACTTTCGCTTTGGCCTGCCACCAGTGCCAAGAGACCCCCCTCCGTGCTTCCTAGAAGCCCCCTCTCTGTATTAGACACCATGTGAGAATAAATAGAGGCATACCAGATGAAACCTTTATTTACATCAGCAAGATGGATCCAATAAGACTTTATTCCTGCTAAGAAAATATAATAGCAATGTTATTGCAAGAGAAAAGGGCATTTCACCCTGCTTTGCATGCTGCAAAATATGCTTGCAGATTTATTATTGATATAAAGAAGAGTCAGTCTTGAGTCTGGTTTATTTAAATGACTTAACACGTAACAGCATAGCAGCAGAGTTTAAAAGCATGTAGCTCTCTGGTGGTCACATTGCAGGAGGATATGCAGACACCATGTGGACACTGAGTGACTTTGATTGGTCAGGCTGTGTTGTTTTTCTCATGAGATTGTGGCAGTAAACACATCTAGCACCGCTAACTCCACATAATCCTCTGTTTATGTAATAATGAATACATGTTGGCTCTCCCAGCTGCTGTTGCCCAGGGTGAGCTACCTGACCCTGGTTACAGACAAGGTGAAGAAACACTTCCTCAAAGTGATGAGGGCCGAGGACGTGGAGGAGATGTGGTTCGAGTATGAAGGGACGCCACTCAAATGGTGAGGGAACGATCGTTAGATGAACTTTGTCATATTGTTTTGCGCTCTATATTCCAGATATATGTTACAAGAGCAATTTAGTGTATTTTTATACCAGAATCTTCTTATAATCAAAATTAATTTTTGTTCTGATTGTTCTTGTAGAAATTCCCTCCAACTGCTCCCACCTGATAAAAACTAGCTCTATCAGCAGGAAGCTAGGTCGGTGTGTGTGTTGAATACGGGTGTACGAGTTTGCATTTCCTCAAAATGTTGAAACTTGTTTCATGGGACTTTAAATGCTCTCCTTGTTTGTGTACTGCCTCAAGTAAACATTCACATTCTCCAACAAATCCCACACAGTCCGAACCACACAGCAGTGCATTCACACCACCTGCACAGCCAGAAAGCCTCACTCTCCAGTCCATTCATCCAACCCTCCGCTGGTGTTAACCATAGGCACTTAGGTAGCGTCGTATCTGCCTCATCAGTGCGTTACATTAACGTACGTACACTGCATACTGTGAACTTTTGCACACGCCTCAGTTAACATTTTGCACATCCTGCACAAATGTTCATGTTGTAGTACCTTTGTTTTCTCATTTTTATATTATTATTATTTTAATTATTACAGTACTTGCCTTTTAGAAGCGTTATTTTATATTTCTGTCTATATTTATGTTCATTTATGCACCAAAGCAAATTCCTTGTATGTGAAAACCTACTTGGCAATAAATCAGACTGTGCTTCTGCCTGTTTGCTCTGCCAGTTAACAGCCACAAGGTGTCAGTATTGCAACACAAATGATAAAGAGCCTGGTTTACAGTAGCTTCAAAGTTCCAGTAATTCCAGTAAAACACTTTTATTATTATCAGATGTCAGTGTTGACATTTTATAAATTACAGATGACCATTAAAATACCTTTAAAAATACACTCATCTGATTTGAGGCTGCGATAAAGAAAAAGCATCCAATCCCTGATGACTGAAACATAATAGATTGACTCTTTTCCAAACACAGGAAGTGACAAATAGAAATGTTGCAGCGAAATGTAAACTGTCTCCTGAAGTTCACACAGTCCAGAGAAAGCTGGACTCAACAACATCAGGAGACAACAGGAAACTCTGATTTGCTGGTGCTCTGAAGCACATTACAAGTTCATTCATTATCAGATCTTGTAGAAAAGTATAAACAGTATTGAGGGGTGAGGCCATGTGCTGTTTTCTAGCTTGTTGAGCTGATAGCAGTCTGAGGGTTTTTCACCATTAACATCATTTCCTGTTTGCTTTCCCCGTTTCCAGGCACTATCCAATTGGAGTTCTGTTTGACCTCCATGCCTCCAACACGGTCTTGCCCTGGAGCATCACTGTGCACTTTAAGGTATGAGTCAGAGTGTGTGTTCGTGTACGGTATCCACAATACTGTACCTCACATTGTGTTCTGTCCGTAATTTATGTGCATTTTGTTTAACTGTATTCTAAATTTAGAGAAAGAAATGTAGTAAAGCTCCACTAGTGAATATTTGTATATAACAATGTAATGACACATGTAATCTGAAATAGGGAGAAAGTAACTCACAGATTATCACCCACTCTACAGCTCTACGGAGCCCTGCAGTCGCTCTTAGTTTAGATTTTACTGCACATCATCATGTCTCGGCGCTCTCATCAGGCAGCTGTTTGCAGCTCTGATTCACCCACTGTACACAGACAAAGCTAGCTACTATCTGATGGAGAAAAGTGGAACATCTAGCAGCTAAAGAGCCAGATATTCCCCTCAGGAGTTGGTGCAGACCAAAAACAGCACTGAATGGAGAAGAAAAACTGATACTTACACTATCAGGTAGACACAAACATAACTGCATAAAAATAATAATGTTTCTCTGTGTCTGCTACAGGTGTGTAAATAGACAGTTGCTTAACATGTTTGCCAGTTTGATGTGGAGTTATTTTGCCCCTTAGTGGGCCAAAAAGAAACCCAATGCAGCCTAAGAGCAAATGTTTTTCTCGTGCGTGTGTCAGAATTTCCCAGAGCACGACCTTCTCCACTGCCCGTCCCACTCTGTGATCGAGGCTCACTTCATGTCCAGCATCAAGGAGGCCGACGCCCTCAAGCACAAGAGCCAAGTCGTCAACGACATGCAGAAGAAAGACCACAAACAGCTGTGGATGGGCCTGCAGAATGGTGACACGTGCACACACACACACACACACACACACACACTTACAAATCCCTCTTTAGTCTGGTAGCAGTCTTTGAAGCCTCCCAACCAAACACCCACCAGCTTTTCTTTCCGTTTCCACCCATGTGACCAGTCGGGTTTCTTATTGGTTGGTTGTGGTTGCAGTGGTTTGTGCAGGTGAAGCTGGTGATGAGGCCCCGTCAGTAATACAAAGATTCCTCACCTTGTTTTGATCTTTAATCTTCATCCCTCTCCTCTTTTTGAATTATTATTACACACACGGGTTGCAGCTAACTATTTTCATCATCGATGAATCTGTTGATTACTTGTTACCATTAGTAAATCAATCAGTTTGTCTATGAAATATGAAAAATCAGTTCTGAAAGATAACTATTTGTCAAAAACCAGAAGCAAGTCAAAGATATTCAATTTAAAATGAAAATTAACGTTTACTTTAGCATATATTTGTCATGATTCTGGATCCGTCTGTGTGGTGAAGAACTGAACGGGGTGCATTTACTGTCATGGGATATGCCTTTCACACTCTGCTGCTGGGAGTTGTTGATAATGTCAGAAGTATCTATAGTTTTACTACCTCAGTAAATAATGAACACTACCGGACCTGAAATAAAGAGCGAAAAAAATATTTGTGTTTTAGGTTTTTAACATTAATGATTCTCTCACTGATTTAGTCGTTTCAGTTCTGTTTTGCCAGTTTCTCTCGATGTTAAGCTGCTGTTTCACACTAAAGTTGACAGGAAAGTAAACTGATATTTGCAATGCAAATAGTGGCCAGAAAACTGGAGATAATTTGTCACATTTCATGTCATGTAACGGTCAAAACTGTGCCTGTGATACTGAGAATGTTTTGAACAGGGTTGCAGACTAACCCACACAAACTACAGCTGCTTATCTCTCTTCCACTTTCCCCTGAAACTAACAGAGAAAGAAACGTCAGATCTTAGATAGAAAGATAAAAAAAAAAAGAGAGAGACTGATAGATGATGCTATGACCTGTCTTGAAAAGTTCAGGGTGCGCTTCATTTTGTTCTCCCCTGCCACTGTTTGTAACTACATTTAACACAAAAATAGTTACAAACCACTCCAAAAAGAAGGAGTTGGCCGTAGCTGTTGTTCATGAAAGTGAGAGATCACACCTTCTTCTAAACCAAAACTTTCACATCCAAAAGAGACCAGAAACAGAGAGAGAGAGAGAGACAGAAACAGGGACGGCTCATATTTTCATCCAGGAGAGAGAAAACAGATGGTTTTCAGAAGGTTCAGCGATGGGTGGGTTTGAAACCAGCACATGCATGCAGGAATCATTTTTGATGGTGAAAGGTTGAAGTTCAAGCTGCTTCTTCATCACTGACCCTGACCTCTGTTCTCCACCTGAAAGGGCGTAGGTGCACAGAAATGGGTGTTAGTTAAAGAGCAACTCTAGTTTCTTGCACATGTTTCACACTTGCACACACAGGGTGCAAAATTCACTTTTTCCCACAGAACAAATGCCTCGTGAATGTTTAAATGTTGCCATAGATGCAGCGCACATCATTCTCCATAACATATCACACTGAGGTTTTTAATTGCATTACTGTATTAACCCTGAAGCTACTTAGTACGCATACCTGTCAGGAACATGTGTTGTAAAATTGACGACTGTAGTATGAAGCATGTTTACAGAGTAGAGAATTGTCCAGAACATGAAAATATGAAATCCCCTACGTTTCCTGTAAATCCTGTTTCTCACACGTCCACCTGAGGTGTGTTTACATGTACACCAGTATTCTCATTATGTTCAGGTCTTTGGAGTATCTCATTGGCGTGTTTACACTTTCAAGAAATGTGGATAATCTGGTTTGGAGAAATCTGAAAATGCTTTTATAGCTTTCTTATACTCAACTGGTGCACAGTGGCATGGACTAAATATTTAGAGACTGTCACCAATATGAGTTTTAGTAGAGCTTTTTACGTACTTTCAGAATTATGAACGTTTCTTTAAACGTTACCTTCTTCTCTTTACAACAGAAGATGTTAAATGTCAAAACATAAGAAGCCATGAGAGCTGTCTGCCTAATTAAAATGCAGGTTAAAAGTGGCAATCTTTATTTAAACTATAGAATATCTGGTCAGAGAATAAATAAACAAGACAGCACTCCACTGTTTGTGATGTTTGTTTTCTGCTGTCTGCAGGTGCACCTTCAGATTAGGTATTTTTACAGTAGTTGGTGAGAACAACAAAAAATAAAATCAACTTAAAGTGAAAAGCATATCAGCCTTAAGATTAAATCAACATGTCTTATCGAGAGATTTTACAATCCTGTTTGTCTTTGTGTCGTCACAGATAAGTTTGACCAGTTCTGGGCCATAAACAGGAAGCTGATGGAATACCCCACAGAGGAGGGGGGCTTCAGATACATCCCCTTCAGGATATACCAGGTAACACCAGCGTCGGGGCGTCTGTGCGAGCAGCTTAATACAACACTGTTATAACTTCCAGTACATTGAGTCTCAGGACTCGAGAGCAGAGCTTGAGTTTTCCAGTCAGCCAGTAGATGTAGCCAGACGGCTGCGTAACAATCCCTCTGATGTCGCCTCAGCAGGGAAACCACCTCCAACCAGACACCAGCTCATGTTTTCTTTATGTTACTACTCGCTACAGAAAACATGCTCTCATCAAAATATGCAGCTGGAAGAAAAAGAGATGATTTTTAAAATCCAGGTGATGCTTCCTGCTCAGCTTCTCAGCAACGATGAGTAAATGTGCTTCTCCTTGGCACCCACACACACCTGCAGGCAGGCTGAATATCAGTCCTCCATATTGTGCAACAGGAGGAGGAGTCTGTGACCTCCTCCTGACATACTCACCACTCACAAAACTGTTATGAACTCATTATATCAGATTTTACCAAACAAAAAAACAACCTACCTGCCGTGCTACCCATGTTGAAATGACATGAGTAAGTGTCTGAGACTCAGTTGTTGTTGTTGTTGTTTTGGTTTGTGTAGGTCATTTCTAGTTCTCTACATATAATGAAAGCCATAGAGAACCTTTTTTCACTTTTCACTTACTGTTTGAATGCTGCTCAATGTTCACAGTTTCATAGCTGCGTTTTGTTGTGACCTCTGAGAACTGAATCTCTCTCTGAGTCCTGGAGGTGTGGGACCCCGCTGTGCCCTGGTGCTTTCTGGAGCCTAATCATTGGTTCCTGTACATTTGATACCTGTGACTCTTCCCAGTTTGTGTGTACTTCTGTTGAACCGAGACGAGCCGGTGTCTGAGCCCCAGGGTTCAAGCTCAGGTTTGGTGTTTCCACCAAGCCTCCACAGCTCTGAATCCTGACTCAGGTGAAAAGTCCCTTTGGCGGACAGAAAGAAAAGAAGAAGAGATGAATAAGCGGCTGATTCTCGCCTGGAAAACATTAGCACGCCGCGAGCCAGACGGCGGGGGAAAGTGCCGCTCTTTGAGTCAAGTGTTGGGGGTTTCTATGCAGATCAGGAGAATTATTCTGACCACTTCCAGGATTTGGAAGATTCAGGATTGCAAGACTGAAAGAGTCACATGTAAAAGAATAATGTTAAGCAACAGTGTTAATAAATGACATTTAAAGTTCTTGTAATCCTACTGGGCACTGAATTGTCTCGTCCAATCCAGTTCAGGGAAACGGAGATTTGGAAAACATCTGGAGCTTTGCAACAAAAACATGTTGACAGTCTGCTTTGAGTCTGGTGGCTGAATGTGCATGCATTTAGCCTTGATCTCAAATCACAGCAAACAGAAAAGGCCCCCTCTGTCACCGGGTCCTGTGAAGGACTTAGAACCTGAGGGCCTGTCGAGACAAGTTCGGGAAAACTAATGTAAGAAAACGGAGCGGCGGGCAGAGCAGAAATGCATCTGGCTTCAGATAACTGAGAGGAGTGACGTCTTGTGAAACAGATCTGTAGTAGTTGAACAGAACACAACTTCAGTGAACTTTCATACCAAGCATATTTTTTCCGCCATCGTATCTGCTGTGACTGCTGGTAATTTCCCACTGTGATGATTTATTATTGAGCGTGTCAAGTTTTTAATGAGACCTTGCTGGGCGCCACATGTGGCTGCGTTTTACATTTTGCGCAACAACGAGGGCGGGGATTCAGCTGTCAATCACTGTCGGCGCTGACCGTTTTGCATAAAATTTCAAAAAGCTCATAAAACGGTTTTGTTTTTACTTTCACATCTTCAGCGCGTGAATAAACTTCACAAAAGCATTCTTTGGGTCTGGTCATAAAACACGAGTCTTTAAAGTGGCGGACTGAAACATGCAGCCGCACCAACACAACCCGCCCTTTCAGACATGCACTTGTTACAGAGCGACCATGTAGCTGCTGGCGGGTAGAAGAAACCCAGACCACCGTTCCAGTTTGGGGTGTTTTTCATGGCTGAATTGAAAGTTTCCAGTCATTTATGAGCCCAGTTGGTTTCATGACAAGTGGAGCATCAAAGCCGGTTACAACCTCACTGTGTGATTTCCAAACACACCGGAGAAAAAATGCATCATTCATGAAAAGTCTTGGATTGTTTTGTAGATGGTGTGGTTTGTGTCTTACAAACTGCTAAATATTTACAACCCCAGAAGAAAAGAGTGGAAACTAAATCTGGTCCTTGTGATCTTGAAACTGCTTTCACTCCAAAAGTGCCTCATGAGTGAAAAAACTTTACACATGTATGATTAAACATTTTGGAGTTGATACAGGTTTTGTTTTTAATGTCCAATTAAACCACTTAATTTGCTAGTAAATCGAAAGTGAGTGCACTTCAAGTGACAGTAACAACACACACACACACACACACACACACACACACACACACACACACCTGTTGAAGGAAGTCGGTCTGTAAACTGTGTTGGATGTTTACATCGTTCCCGGTGGTTAAATGAAACGGTCCCATCGTCATATTTGTTTGTTGCCTCCTGCCGTTTATAGGAACAATTCAGATGTGATTATAATATTATAATCAAGCAAATAACCTGAGTTCTGTGAAACGTTTCAAGATGTGCAGGAACCCAGGAGAAATCCAGGGTTTTGTTGGAGTTTTTGTGACAAGAACGGACACGATTAGACAAAACACTGCGCTTGGAGAACCCGGAAATAGATGGAAGAGACGGAAAAAGTTGCAGAAACGCTGAGTCGAACAAGGCTGCACTCCAAAGTCACTGTGGTGACTGAACGGAGGCCGCCTTACACAGGGGAAAGATCCCCCCTCCCACACACACACACGCACACACACTCTCAGAGTCCTTCAAAGCCAGATTGTGGTCTTTAGTGTAAATAACATGTGCTGTGTTTGATGCAGACAGAATTAATGACAACACTCAGTCCAAATAACAGAGAGCTCATTTCCGTCTGGCCTGCGCTCCTCATGGAGACGAAGACACCTCATGGGCATGGACGACGTGTGTGTGTGTGTGTGTGTGTGTGTGTGCGCCTTATGTCCTGATTTAAAAAAATAATTGAACCACCTTTCTTGGCCTGATATATATGCTGTTATCTGTAAGAATAAGCGTAAATCAACAACTTTTCATAATATTTTTTAATAATCTTACATTGTAAATATTGTTTTCTATAATTTTGCTAAAGGTAATGAAAATGCCCTTTTTTTGCATTCTCCATCTGCATAACTTTCCATTGTTACTTTTACTGCCATTTTGTTTGCTTCCACCTGAGTCCCTTGCTTGTGTGTGTCTGTGTGCTTGCGCGTGTGAGTCGGCTCGCCGCGCCGCGCCGCGCCCCTTAGCTCGGGCTGGCGGCGGCAGCGGCGGCGCTGGTTTGGCTGCCAGTGCATCTTCCTGCTCCAGCAGTGACGCCGTTGCGTGATTCAAAGTGCCGGAGGGGGCCAACCGTCTCACTGCACGGAAAGTGAAAATTACTACCCTTCTCTTAAAAACCACTTACATTGTTGCTCTACAGGTACACCGCTCTGTTCCTGCTCCGTGACTCAGTGCTTATTCACTAACTCCCTGTTGCCAGAGCAGGCAGTCCACCTCCAGCTGCCCCGGTGCTGTGTGGTTGTGGAAGCTGCCTGCTTTGAGGAATGCATGTTTATTGCCTTCCACATAACTTGTACAGTAATGGCTGACTGAGACGAGGGGGAGGTGATGACTGCGCAGACCATTACAAAACAGTTCATGCCAAAGGCAACAGGTGACATGTCTGTTGTACTGGGGAAGAATGCACTGCAGCTTTTATAGAAATAGTGTCTGGTAGAACCATGACTATCAGTGGAAAACCTTTCAGTTTTGTAATCAGTCTGCTGCTTCCAAAAAGATGTTATGTTGTGGTGGTGTTTGCAGACCTAGCTGATCCGTCAGCATCATTCAGAGGCAGATGGAGTTTCATTTGATAATTAATTCCATGTCCTGTGGTTTCAATGTTTCATTAGCTCCAAGGTACAAAAAGACTCTTTGAGCTCTTGTGTCATGCAAATAGTTTTGGTTTTATTTGTTAAGTTTTGAGATTCCTATCTTTAGGAGTTATGCCTCGTCCGTTTGTGGTTCTCATATCTGTAAAAAACGAATAAAAACACATTACATTTCAAAATATTCAAGAGCAACATGTCTTCAGAAGCAATGTCCCAGATACCCTTGATAATCTGCAGACCACAATGTCAACAAATGACATCAAATCCCAGAAACGACAGTATTTCTTTGGTGGAGAGTACTGTGATATCTTGGAGATATCTCCAAACCTGGGCAGATAGAACCAAAACTGTCTGCATGGCTAAAGACCACAATGGGTACGTGAATGATTAATTAAAACCTCTTCATAAATTGGATGGTGCCAAAAAGAGCACGTTAAAACATCATCGTGACACCAGCGTTCTGGTTCAAGGGAGGCCAGACAAATGAAGTAATTAGCGATGCTTCTGTCTATTAAGTTTAGAGGAAGTGGTGAATACAAATCCTTCTGCTAACCCGACGAAGCTGAGAAATTCTGATTAGCACAAAAACACGGAGATGTCTGAATGGTGAAGTACAACAGGTCAACCTAGCGTGCAACGCTTGGGCGCTAAATAATTTAGAATTCAATTCAGTGTCCCTTGATGGAGTTTCTCCTCTACAGGTGTGAGTTTCAAGTTCGGAGAAAATGAAGACTGCTAAAAATTTTAATTTAGGAATGGATGGTCTCAGAGTTCAGTGGAAACGCTTTCCCCTCCCCTCTCGATTCGCGGAAACTCGTAGTGATTGACAGGGCTGCCCCCCCGTTCATTGTTTTACCATCAATTAGACGGATTGAATCCCCTCCATCAATTAGAGGACGTCTTGAGTTCCGCTGCTCTTTTCTGTCAGCGAGAGCGAGCCATCTCTCTTCACCCGAATCCTAATGACACCTCGCTCTCTTTGTGCCGCCATGTGCTGCCGTGCCAGCTAAGGTGTCATGCCAGCTGAAAAGAAAGTGTCTTCATCCGAGCAATATCACACTTCTTCTCCCTGAGGATAAATAGCCCCTTCTTTGTATGGCGACCAGCTCAATAATTCATGGCTCGCTGTTTAAAAATGCAATGAAGTAGCTGTCACTTAGCGCACTCTCTCTGCTCTGGCTCTTGCCGATGATCTCGCACGAAATGCCGTGCTTCTTGTCGGTGACTCAGTCTTTCTGTGTAACCTGAGCACCGGCTTCGTGCATCCACTGCCACCTTCCTCTTGCTGGTTCACGCCTGGCTCTGTGGTGTGTAGTTACCGCTCGGGTACTCGATCTGCGTCCTCGCCGGTTTCCTTTTCACAGCTCCATGATGAGGCCCTATTGTGTGTCAGACTCTCCGTTTGACACCTCAGGTTGGATAACTGCCTGCACCACGTTTCTCCCATTGTCCTACGCTCCTCAACGCGTAGATCAATTCATCAACTGTTTTCAGAGTTTGAATAGCACTAATACTAATCACTATTGATCACAATGAGAGCTGGGCGATAATTCAGTCCCCCCCCCCCATCTTTCAGTGCAATAAAATGTTATTGATGAATCTGATGATACATGTTTGACTATTTAATGATTCATTGAAAACAGCAATGGAAACTGGGGGTAATCGGGTGTTTCAGCTCTGTTGGAGCCAATATGGGTGTTTTTTGGGTATTAATATTTCACGCCACTAGGGGGCAGTGACATGTTGGTGATGGGTCACCATCAAATAATAGATACTCAGGTATGTAGCCTCGTTGTTAGGACCACGAGAGATGTCATGGTCCTTACCACAAAATGGTGTAGACTAACACAAATAATAGGCTACAGGCGCTACAGTCTTGTAGCGTTTCATTCATTCACCACCATAGCTATCGGTATTGGACCAGTTAGTCACAACAGGGCGACACAGCCATGACTGAACAAACCACGACTTGTGTTCAGGTAGCATTTGCTTCTCCCCATGGATCTCCTCTCCTGATCCAGAGCCACCGCCAGGCCTTCTTTATGTTCTTGATGGCTCTTCTCCTTCCCTATTGTGGTGATGCCCAGAACGCTGAGAGCTTTGTAGATAGATTGGAAACTTGCAAAAACATTGTGTACATTGAAAGACAGAGTTCAAAGTCAACTCTTTGAATTGCTGATGTGTCTGAACAACAGATGAAAGACCTAAAAGGGTTCAGATTCTAATGATATAAGAGAGAGAAAGAGAAATAACATTGATTTTGCCACCAAATCTTGTTAATATTGTGATATTGATTCGGCCCCTGATTCCACAAATTAACACCTCTTCAGCCAAATAAACGAAATTCCCAGGGTTGTGTTGAAAATGTGCATGCTCCTGATGTCACTATGGCACTCAGCTGAGATCTACAGATATAAAATGTACTTGATTAACCAAATAGCCACCTGACGGCAGCTCCCGGTTGGTGTTCATCGCCTGGCGCTTTGTCTCCAGCCCTGAGGTCATGGGTCACTCTGTAACCAGAACCAATGAATTTTTAACTCAACTCTGAAGTGATAGTGAGACACTTGCCATTTACAAAGAACATACCTGCTGATAGGTTCAGGAACTGGATTTACAGGAGGATAGAGTGCAACATAAGTAAATATAAGCAGTTGTGTAGATATTACTTGGACCATACACATTGTGTAATGTTTACACCAGTAAGATTTGAAAGCTGTCATATTCAGCCGTCGACTAGTAGGTAGTAGTAAGTAGGTGTTTAGCATTCATGATACGTCCAATAAGTTCCCAGTATAACTTGTATTTCAACATGCCTGCGTGTCGATGGATGGACACACATTATCTGTTCCTCATAAACTGTCTTTGTCACACTAAAGCGCCATTGAATGGAATCTTTTACACAGATTTTGCAGTTACAACAAAATCAGGCATTGTTTGACAGTAACTGGTTGCTACTAACAGATTATGGGGGTAGGTGTGTACAACAGAAAATGCTGTGGGTGTGGGTAAATGCTCAGCAAAGAGCAATTCATGCATGCAGACGTAGTCTCAAAAGGAACAGGGCTTCTGTATCTTCAAACGTGCATGGAGGTTGTATGGAGACATTTACACATTTGGGGTATAACATTAATGAGTTCAGTTCAGTTCCAGTGTTTGCATTCAAACCTGCCTCCCAACAGGAAGTGCAGGGCCAGCACAAGGTGGTGTTGAGATTTTGTTGAGCACCTGTGACCTACAGTTACACCTACGTGACACCCTTTCCTGCTAAGAGCGAGATGTTTTTGTGTAGCTTTGCAGACGTGTAATTCTCAAATAACCCAGTCCTAAAAAAAACATTTGAACTTTGGACACCTGTAGACATCCAGTAATAATTGCATCAATCAGCCGATGTGGTGATTTATGTTGTGGTTTAAAAGGTTTGTAAGTGTTGTTTTAAGGCAGACTTGTTCATTAGTGTGACAGATATTAGATCTTTGATTTGAACGTCACTTTCGCTCAACAACAGAGGACCAGAGATCTTGATTCCTCTTCCTTTGTCACTATTTTAATGGCCTGAACTTAAGTTTCAAATGTTCCACCAACTTGAAGTAGTCTGTTATTCATAATAAGTAAGATAACAGTACATTTGTTCTCTGGACATAGTTTACTAGCCTTCTCTCTGTCGTCTGGCTGTAATTTCCCACCATGTTTTCCGCACCTCTCCCTCATGGAATTTTGGCTGCAGGGCCGCACATGAACAGTCATGGGGATGTTTGGTGCATACGTCACTTTTGTTTAGCTGTCCCATCGTGACTTAGTTCGTTTACATTTTAGGCATTTAGCGGTCGCGCTCGCCCACAGTGATTTGCATGCATTTGCAGCAGTAGGATTAGCGTCAGTTCCTAGATCCCTGGCACGATAAACTATATAACTGTCGATGATGTAGTGCTGACCTGTGACCTCCTCGCTGTCAATGTGCCTCTGATTGTACAAGGATCATTAACAGTGTGGTATGATATGGGAGAGCTGATGTGATTAATCTCTGCACTACAGTTGCCTAACAACACTGGAGCTGGAAACATATACTCTGTGTTTTGCAATGAAACATTTAATTCTTTGGTTTCTAATCGAGTGTTTACGGTTACAGTCACTTACGGAGCAGCAGGGCGGCCTACTGATTAAAATAACTCTTGGGCTTGAAAGCATCTTAGTTAAAGTATCTTTGAGCACTAAAGTAAAGTTAACCCTAACTTTACCACCTCTCACCTCTCTGTGGTTACACAGTATCATGTTTAACTATTCTCTTCATCTGAGAACTGTCAGAGGTGTTAGTCTTTGTTGAAGTCGACTTTTCTGCCAAGTGCATAATAAAGCAGCAGTTAATGACTTTCAGACTGATTTAGATCAATAAAACATGCTAGCTGCAAGAGGAACATCTCATATCAAAAGGTTTCAGATTGCTAAATATCACATTCTGAGCAGTCGGGCTCATCAAAGGACCACATTCCTATCCATTCCTATTTGCGTGCATAGTGGCGTGGATTCTTCCCACTATCTTAACCCTGTGAACTCTGTTTATCACCTCAGAATTTCCCCTTTTCTTCCTTCACATGAAACAGTCCCATTTACTGGATGTTTTATCTGCCTTTTCCAGCATTTCCTTGAATTGATTTCACATGTCTGATGAGTGAAACATTTTAAATCTTGAACAGCATTTCTTTCAATGGTTGCACCAGTAAATCAGATGGAAAGATCTCAGAGCCTCGTAGCACACACGTTCACATATCGATGTAATGCAGCCTACAGTGTCTGGTGTCTCTGGAAACTTGACAAGAGTTTCAAGAAATGTTCTTTGGGTTTGAAAAATCATTATGTCAAAGTGTGATATTGTCCTCACCTGAAAAACAACAGCATCAGAAGCAAAGGCAAGAAGTAGCGTGACGTTAAAGTACCACAAAACTTCTGCTCTGATTTATACACTGTACACGTCACCTAACACCTGCCAACAGTGGCTTCTTGTAACCATCAACATAAGCAAGTTGTTTTAGTTGCCTTAACTAAACCTGTGAGTATCCATAGAGGCTGCAGAGCACGCTGACAAACAATGGCATCCACATGACAGCGGCACCAGATCTGAAAATGCTAATATGGACACTAACACACAGCCTGTTACGTTGATTAGGTTGGCGTGACAATGTAAGAATTCAAAAACCACATTTAGTCCATGCAGAGAAATCTCCACATCTGAACTCCAAATGTGTGTTTTATCATAAAACATTGCAGATTGGCACGCTGTAAACATGACATACAGCGTGCACTTTACTACACATAACTTGCCATTTGGGGCTGCCAGTGTAAGTTGTTTTCCTCACATTGTAACATTTCCTGTACAGTATGATCTGTAACTTCTACACAATACACCCAAACCTTGCTTTATTACATGCTCGATGCATTATATTTGTGTTGCTGCGCTCGTTCATATTTTTTCCCGCACTCTAATTTGTTACAGACGATGAGCGACAGGCCGTTCATCCAGAAACTGTTTCGCCCCGTTTCACCTGAAGGCAACGTGCACACACTTGGCGACCTGCTGAAAGAGATGTACCCAGCTGCTATACCAAACGACGGTAGGTCTGCACACACACACACACACACACACACAGACACACAGGAACAATTCTAGAAAAAGATCACTCACACACGAGGCAGTGCAGCGGCCAGAACAAGTGAACAAAGATGTGATGAGATGGTTAGAAGGCGGCTTTATTTGTATAGCAAATTTCAAACACAGCTTTAAGAAAAACATTAGAAAGACATATAATAAAATTACATTTAAAATGAGATGCATAAAATGAATCAATATATCAGAATAGTTTTAAAAGGAATAAACATTCAGTTTTTTCTTTATATTATTTTTGTATTCTCTGCTGTCTGCGCTGGTGGCTGGTTGGTTGGTTGGTTGGTTGCAGACACCTGACCAGCACATGACGTGCAGAAAACTGTGCTGCAGAACACAAAGCAATCTAAGAAAAACGTGGCGAGAACTTCACATCAATATCAATGTGTTGGCTAATGACCCTAAAATCAAAAACACAATCACATCACATTCATTGATGAAAAAGACACTTATAAATGCAAATTAAAGCTAGTGACACAAAATGAACAGAACTGAGCAGAACCCATCAGCTAACAATGTTTATATTCTCGTTCTAACCGATCAATGCAAAGTAAAGATTTCACTTCATACACAGATGCACTTAAATAGATTGCGTTTTGTTCATTCTGCCACAGCACCACAGTCAATAAATTAACATTTTTTAATGACACATCAAGGATAATAGAGATAAAAATTTAATTAGAATTGTCACTCTTCTTCTTCCTCCATATATTACCCACACCTGTAACACAGGAGGCCAAGCCTTTTAATATGGCCATATGGACAGCAGGTTTGGCATGTAGGCCCTGAGTGCACTGGTGGTGTACAGTTGAGTTGCAGCTGTGGCTGATGAGAGGAGAGAGAGGGCGAGCGGCAGTCTAAACAGGCAGCGTCTGCAGAGGAGGAGAGAGGAAGTAGATAAGGAGACAGTGTTGGGACAGAGGACCCGCAGGAGACTCACCTGCAGGAGGAGACGGGACCATTAACACCCCCCCCTCTTCTGTCTGTCTGCTGTTTACATCTCATACTCACTTTCATATAATCCATTGGTTCCAACCTATAAACCTTATAAATCGCTTAAATGCAGTGTTGTCGGACGTTTGCAGCAGTATAGGTCCAAACCCCCGCCCCCTCCATGTTACTAAGAAGTCCAAGTACACATAAATTAAAATGTTCCCAACGGTGGTTTCTATCATTTTAGGTAGTTCTCATCACGCCGATGTTTGTTCAGCTGTTTGTTTTTCTGATAAGTTTGGTTTTAATGAGTTATGAGACAGTAGAAGTAGAGTATCAGCCATATTTATTCAGTCTGTGGTTAAAACTGGGCTAAAATTGGTTGGATATTAAAATAATCTAGTCCACCTGTAACCATCCAGGACAGCCGAAGCTCGTCAGGTACAGCTGGTGCCGAGCATCACTTTGGCTCGCTCAAAGTAAAATCACCCGTGGCAGATCATATCAGCTGAAGTTCATGCGAGTTATTTACCAAAAGGACTGAATGAAACTTGGTTGTTTTCTGGTTTATGTGCTCTCTGCGAGTGGGTGGAAGTACTCTGCCAAAGGTCATCTGTGAGACAAAAGAAGCCCCAACCGGTAACATCACTCTGTGGTCACGACTGAATGGAGTGTGTTTGCAGTTCCACGAATTTGCATCTTTAATAGAAACGCGTTGAATAAATGCTGTAGTGATATTTGTAAGCAAGGCTTTCAGTAGGAAACATGTCGAAGTCTCTCATGGCTGCACAACCTTTAGTTGGTATATTTCAAATGTGTGTTTTTGGCTTCCGGCAGCATGACTTACAGGAATCAGCTGACGTCTCGGAACAAAAACAGCTGCCAAGTTACTACAGTGTTTTATTTTTAGTCCTCGTGGATGTTTTTCTGACACTGAATTACTCCAAACCTGTTGTTAAAATGTAAATCTCATGTGCGTTTTTAGCTTTTTAGGTTTGCTTTAAATGTGCGTGACAGAGATATCCTCCGTCTGTCTCTCCTCCTCTTTTCCTGTTCCTTTCTTTCTCTATAGACTCTTTGATCCTCTATCGCTCTCTCTGGTGTAGTCTTCAGCATCTTCCCTTTCTGCCGTAGACGTCTTTCATGTCTTTGACGTTAAATCTCTGCTTTTCTCTGCTCTCCTCCCTCCCAGAGGAGTCTGCCAGCTTGCCCGGCTGATCAAGGTGAAAGTGGCCCTTTTGTCTCTTGTCGTTTGTTTGGTTTCCACCTCTTCCTCGGCTGGTAGATGAGTCGAGTGATAGCTGGAGATTATGGCGGCGTGTTTGGATTAGAGAGACCGAGACGTGTGTTCAGGGACGGGGCGGGGCGGCGGTGTTTGGGGGGTTTGCTGGTAGTATTGTTCAGGAGTTCAGAGAAACCTTTTTCTGTCGGGACCCTAACAAATAACAAAAAGAAAATCTCCACTGCTCTGTGATCTTTCAAACATCAAATAACACGGGTTTTCATACAGTCCTCCCCCTCTGTTATGTCTGCGAGAGGATTGCTGTTGACCCCTGCGGGACCCAGAAACCAGTCGCAGCAAACAAATGAGGGTGGCTTGAATTAAGAGGGAAAAAAGAAGGGGATTCCCAAATTGCTCGCAAGCAATGACCGAAAAGTCTGTTTGTTCCCGCCACACTGCGGCACAGAAACCCAATACAACATGTTCCTGCAGCCGGCGGTCAGCGGTGACGTCCGGAGACGTCTTCGCTCTGGGAACCAGGGGGTGTTCTTGGACAAAGTCTTTGGCAGGAATCCGTCTCAGGTTTTGCTGCAGAAATCTCAGCTCGACGGCGGCGCTGCCCACGCACGACACGCACGTGTTCACAGGCGATTCTCGTAAGCAACGCTGTTTTCTATTTCTTTTCAGGTTTTATCGGAGGTGAACCCAATCGTGAAAAAAACCCCGCATTGAATATCGCCTGTGAATAATCAGAGGAAACCCCCCACCCCATCATAACACCCCCCCAACCACACCCCGACCCCTCCCTCCTCTTTTAGTGACAAATCCACACAACAGATTTACTTAGCGGATCCAACCCCCCCTCCTCCCACGCCCCCCCCTCCCTCCCTCCCAGTCACAT